>MU225192.1:976146-994533 GCA_018584345.1 Thuja plicata | reverse complement strand
TGCTATTAATATTTCTAAAAATCCTGTGATGCACTCAAAGACAAAGCATATAGCTATCAAATATCATTACTTGAGGGAGCTAGTTCAGAGTAAAGAAGTAAGATTGGATTATGTGAACACTAAAGAATAATTAGCAGACATATTCATAAAAGCACTACCCAAGGATGCTCATGAGTATCTACAAGGTAAATTGGGGGTGATTCCCCTAACTAAGGATAATTAAGTTCTGTATGGTATTGTTGCATCAAATATTTCATTCAAAAAATCTGACACATTGATGCACAGTAAGTCACACTTTAGGATGCTAGCTAAAGTTGTGAAGATGAACAAGGATAGAAAAGAAAAATCAGTCATACTGAAGATGACAGGATCAGCATGATACTAAAGATCTACATGATAAAGATATTGACGTCTTTGGCATTGTTGTCAAAGAGGGAGAGATTGCCTAGAAGTTAGAGATTACCAAGAGGGAAAGATTACATAGAGGCAAAAGTTACTATTGAAACATTGAAGTGATTATCTACTCAGAGGGAGTCTATAGATGATTAGACACAAATGATTACAGTGTGATTACAGACACAGAGGGAGAAATGTTTTATAGATGAGAATCAAAACGAAGCTAAAGACATTAATGAAGATTTGTTCATATCAAGGACTACATGTGAATTTTTGAATTGGTTGGTAACTATGTTTGTTAAATCATTGTTTTAATATTTTGTGTTGCCATTAATGCCAAAGAGGGAGATTGTTGGAAAGTGACATAGCAAGCAATTATTATTTTGTTATTGATGTCAAAGCTTTACTGGTGAGACTATTGCTATTTGTTTGAGTACCATATCTATTGTTGATAAAGAAGATTTAACAAGAAGACCAAGTGAATGGTTGAGTTAAGGTAACTCAAAGGGTATCTGATCAGTTGGCACTCTGGCAAAGTAATTTGTTGCCTATCTTTCAAAGACAGTTTTTCTGGCTGTTCTGTGCCATGCAAGTTTGGCTTGTGCCAAGTAAAGTTGCTTATGATGAGCAAAGTTGCTTGTGCTGAGTAAATTTTCTTGTGACGAGAAAAAAGTTGCTCAATGCTGAGCACCATTGAAATTGCCAAGTGAAAACAGTAATGAAGGCTGACTTACAGAAGTTTGATTATTGATGAGATTTGAGCTCTCTGGCCGACTTAGTTGATTTTATTGGGATATGTAATTTTAATTAAAGATTGATCCATGTCATTTAATGTATGGGTAACTGTAATTAATGCATGGTTTCAAGATTTAATTAGAGACTACTTTGGAGAAGTAAATGTTATGCAAAGATGGAATGATCCGTTGGATCTGACCTAACCTAAGATCTATGATCTTGTTTAAGCGGAAAAAGATTTATCTGACCTAGAAAAAGAGGTATATGATAACCTCAGGGGTTATTCATTATGTGGAAGTGTGGATGAATGTATGTGTATGCAAAAGGTTTGCTTAGTTGATTTACTGTTTAGCATGATCTAGTAGAGAAGGCAAAAGGCAAAGGCAGAAAGTTGCATGTGTGATTGCTTGACGGATTTCCATGTAGATCAAAAGATTGAAATGACAATGTAGGCTATCCAGTAAGTTAACATCAGAGCTGTAATTGGATCTAAATTGCAAAGTAAGTTGTATGTACCAGATCACAAACTGCTGATTACTTTCTTACCATTGTATTAGTTGAATCCTTTAACAAGGTTGACTTAATAGTCATTTGTATAAATCCTATAACTAGGTGACATTCAGATTGGAATGTTCTAAGTCCTCTAACAAGGCCACTCCTGATAGGGTGATTAAATCCTTTAACCAGGTCACACCTAGCAGTGTGTTATTGTAACCTTTAACAGGGTTGGCTCTTCATAGGGCATCACTTCAGAAGAGTGAAAACTTGGTAGCATGTTACTGGTGGCTTTTCCCATATTGGGTTTCCACGTTAAATACTTATGTCAACTTGTGTGAATGCTTATGGTTTGCTTTACTGTTATGTTACTACAAGTTAATTTTAATTGATAGTAAACTACATGATTAAAGTTATTGACATATGCTACTGCTACCAAGTAGATCTAGAGTACAAAAAAAATTTATTTACTACATCTAGACCTGAGGATAACTAATTCACCCCTCCCCTCTTAGTTATTCTAAATTCATTCTAACAGTCAAAATTGATTCAAACTTTGATGTAAATGGTTTAGGCCAACTTGTATGAGATTTGGGCAGACATTTGTACACATTTAATATTTATCTACTGCTTGTTAATTATGCATTTAATTGTTTTATACTATGCATGGCATGGAGCCAATTAGAAAATTAGAATGCATTGGAGGCATAAACAATAGATCTTGATCATTGATGTAGATCTTGTTGCCAGATCTGAAAACACATATAAGATTGCTTCTAACCCTGGAAAAAATGTGTGAGAGTGAGAGATATACAAAGAAGGGTTGTTGTTCATGAGAGATGAATAGTAAGTCATTTTTGAGAAGAAGCCTAGATCAAGTAGAATGACAGAGTAGTGAAAAGTAGAGTAAAGACATATCAGGATGAGAGATCACAGAAGGTATTGGAAAGAGTAGATACGCCATCAACATCTGAGTGCATAACAAAGGATCACTACTTGAAACATTCTAACAGGTCTATCTAGTGAAATCTCTTAACAGAGTGGTTCTAGCAGACCATTTTAAATCTCTTATCCGAGTGCTTACTTTACTGTAAGTTGAAATCCTTTAACAAGGTAGATTGTAATGATCTTTAGTTCTTAACAGAACAAACCTTTAACTAGGTAGATTGCATGTTGCAATCAAACTCTTGTAGCCCTAACATGCACACTTTATTGTTGCAGTTGTGAAGATTTTGTGGGTATCATCCCCACCCCAATTTTACCTATTTGGGTTTCTGGGTTACCAAAATTCTATGTTATTAGTTATACATTTCATGTTATTGATGCTATCTGATGTTAGGTTAAATTCATATATGTATGAATGTGGATCAATTTGTTTTAAGTGGTTAAGTTTTAAGATTTGATTCACCCCCCCTCTCAGTATCTTTCTTTCCCATTATTGTACTTCCAAAAATTGGTATCAGAGCATAGTTCACCTACAAAAGATTTTAATTAGCTTGTGAGTACAGATCTTGAGATGGAGGTTTAAAAGTTGGGTAAAGTCATTGAGAATCAGAAGATCGAGATCCAGCTAGCATTACATCAGCTTGAGATAGCAAGATAGGAATTGAAGAAATCATTGACAGCTAGGAAAGTTTTGGCCAAATAAATGAATGATACTCATTACTAGGAAGATGACACTGCAAATCTATTTCAGAATGGAGATTATATTGAGAGTGATGCAACAATTGTAGATCTACTGGAAAAGAACAATGCACTATGTGAAGAAGTCAGAAACTTGAAAAGAGAACAAGAAATGCAGACAGTAAGACTATGTTAAGTAGTGGAAAAAAAGAAGAAAGATGAAGATGACAAAGCTATGGCAGAAGAAGATAAAAGAGTGATAACTATCATACTTGATGAAAGGACACATGATGTGCAAATGATGACAATCAATTAGGTTGACATGGTGAATCAACTGCTACTTGAAAATCAGGAGATTAGTAGGAAAGATATGGAAATGATAAATCTGAGATCTAAGAACAATCAATTAAAAGATGATTTGAGATCTAAGAAGGAACTTAATGAAAGGTTGAATAAGCCTAATGAAGCTTTGACTCATTTTGAGAATCTGATGGAAGCATCAAGGAGGTCAAAGGATTATTCTGGATTAGTTCACACTAGACCAAAGACATCTGCTAAGAAAGGAGAATCATCTAAGAATGGTGAAAGGAGGAATGCAAAGACAAATCACACCAAGCCTATTTGCCACTATTGTGGAAAACCAGGTCATACAGAAAAAATTTGTTGAAGCAAGAAAGGTAAGTCCAATCCTAAACCTAAGTTTAATGGTTACTATTTTAATTGCAAGAAATTTGGACATAAAGCACATGAATGTTGGGCTGAAGCAAGTGATGCATCTATCAAACCAAGATTTAATGGTTATTGTTACAAGTGTCAGAAACATGGTCATAAAGCACAAGACTGTAGATCCAATGCTAAACAACAATGGACATAAAAGACACAAACAAAAGCATCTAAGAAAGGCAACACTTACAACTAGGATTATAATATAAGGCAGAGTTGTCATTACTGTGAAGAATATGGACATGCATCTGAAGACTGCTTAAAGACACATTTCAGAGGGAAATCTAAGAGTTGGATGAATGGAAGCTTATTCTGTTTTAGTTGTTTGAAGATAGGTCATGCTAAGAGAGAGTGTATGAAAAGAGTTCCTACTCCTACCATTGAAGAAATAAGAGCACAGATGAACCATACTTGGGTAAGGAAAACAAAGCCGAGCAGAAGTGAATCCACTGAAGCCGGGGTCACCCAATCCAATGGATTAGGTGATCACACCATCTCCAACTAAGCTATAGAGGTATGTAAGGAACTGCATCTAAATTTCAAATCTTACATCAGTTCCTAATATGTAAGTGTGCCAAAGTCCATATCTGCATATGTAAAGATGCACTAGGACATGTTTGTGACAAGTGCCGAGAAGAGGTATCTGCACTATAGGTGCCGAGTTGGTTGGCTGAGTAAGTTGTGTTATGGCCGAGTACGGTAAGTTGAGTGGTAGGCAAGTTGTGTTAGTCAGCCAATGATAGTTGGCTTGCCCTAACCTAACGGGAAAAATATTTATTGCTTACCTATCTTGACCTTTCGAGTCTATATAAGGATGAACAGTCTATTTTTTCATTTTACCTTGTGATTTTAAGCATTCACAGAGCAATCGAAGAAGTTGTAGAATTGATCTTAGTAAAGTTTGTTTTGATAATTTCGTCAGCGTGTCGTCGACAACCCTAAGTTGAATAGTGTGAAGTGTTACTTGTCGAGGTATCCTAGTCTTCATTCTCGAACCCTAATTTTAGAGATTATGGCTGCAAGTTCTTCCGCACTAGTTAAAGGAATGAAGGAGGATCTTAATCAAATTAAGTTAGTAAGGAGTGATGCATGTGCACCACCTAACTTTTGAGTCGTTCCTAAAAGCGCAATTCTAAGTGATCTAAACGGAGCCCTCTCATCAATCCCACCAAAGGTACTTATGATCCACGATGTTAGATCCTGTTACATGGTTAAAATTGGCAAAGTGGGTGATAACAAATTGAGGAAATCCTATGACAAGTTATGTGAAAATGGAATTCTGAAAGATGAATTCAAGCATTTAGCTAATAAAGGGTTAACTCATGCCCTAGATTTTATGCCAAAATTCAAGGATGAATGGATTAAGGTTGTCCTAAGCCAAGTTCATAATATGCATATGTGGCTGGACAATGGACCAGTAAGGATCACAAAAGATATTATTCATAGAGTTACTGGATATCCTGTTATCAGTGGTAAACGGACAATGAGAGATCAAAAGAAAGAAGAGATAGCAGCTAACACTGGAGCTGTCTGGAACAATAGAGGTATGACCATCTCTACAATTGAATATTTAGAACTTGACTTTGGAGTGAGAGTGATTACACACAAGTTCTATCAGTCGAGCTGACAAGATAGTCTTCCCTGCACAACCATGGACCAGGCATGGAAGATAGTGAAGAAGAATCACACCTACAACCTTGCTGAGTTGCAATTGACAGAACTAGCTGAGAACTTAATATCAATCAAAAAAGCTCAAATCTCATCATGTAAGTTTGGCTCTTTTCTAATGTGTATATTCTTCTATGTATAGAAGTCATTTCCTACTCTAGGAAATATTGTTTGGAAGAAGGACAGACCTATTACTATACAGATTAGTGAATGTATTAAGCAATTAGGCAATAATTTCAATAGTATTATGGGAAACTATTTTGTGGAATTCAAAAAGAGAATGAGGTTGAGGACCAGAATTCCCAATTCACTTGTGGAAAAGCACTATGAAGAGATATGTTTCTTAGTTGATACAAATTACACTTATATTCAGGTTGTGACACCTAGGGTATCATGACTGGAGCCATTTCCCTATGAAGTTAACATTGATGAAACATCAGCAGCTATCACAGCGCTCCTAGCAGAGGAGATTGATACAAAAGAAAAAAGATTCAGAAATTATGATGAAGCTAAGGAAAAGATATCCATGAATCTTAAGGCAGGAACCATGAAGAGAAAGAGGAAAAAGATTGTGAAAAATTTGAAAAAAGATGGTTGGATTGCCGAGTGATGAGGAGCTAGAGGATGCACCTCTAGATATATCTACTGGACAAGGTGAAGATGTATCTAAGGAACAAGAAGTAGAAGTCAATGAATCTGAAGAAGAGATTACTATTAAGGAAAAAGCAAAGAGACCAACAGTAGCCAAGGTAACCAAGATGAGTAAAGAAAAACCTAGAGTTACTCCTCCCATTGCAAATCATCCAAGGACATGGACATCTGCTTCCACATCACTAGTAGAGAAAACAAAAGTTTATGTAAAGAAGATTGGAGAGAGTAGTTCTGGATCGAAGACAAAATTTGCAACAAAGGCTGTGCTGAGCCTACAAGTTAAGAGACCAAGAAGGAAACTACAGTTGGATCCAGAAAGTGATGAAGAAAAGACAAAAACTGATGAACCCAACAACATACCAACATCATCATTCAAGAGACCCACAAATATTAATGAGGTATGTGAAAACTTGAGAAATTCTGCAAGGTTATCTAGTTTTAAGTTTATCAAGTATGAAAAACTAAAGGTAGAAGATAAGCGCAAAGTTCAGGAAGCTCTTCTAGACATGATGTGTAATTTCAAGTTAACTCCTATAGCAATAGGAAACAATGTGCCGAGTGAGTTATATAATTTTATATCTGGAAAATGGGAATTTTCACTCACAACTAAAAGATAGATAAGGGAAGACACATTAGCTCAAGTAATTATTGAGCTAACCAAGAAACAAAGAGATAAATTTGTTGAAGAATATAAGCATAAATTCATACCTAAACAAAGAGGTTATGCTATTTTTAAAAATGATATTGAAGGGATAGTACAATAGAGTACTAGGATTTGGAAGGAAATTTTTGGATTGGTTGCTCCAAAAGAGAAGAAAACTAATGAAGGAACATCTGAGCCAAAGGCTAAAAAGATTGAATCCACCCCTGTACCACAGAAAATAGTAGTTCAAACTTCTACTAAGCCTGACAAGATTGGAGCAGCAACACAAGAACAAACAGAGATAGGTAACACTGTTGATCTAACAATTGACAGTCCAATTGATGTGACAATTGATGACTCTAGCAATCTGGATGTCGAGGGTTAGGATGAGCCGAGAGACTCAACTATAGAATCACCTATTAAGGAAACTAAGGCTGAAGGAGAAAAGAGTATAGAGGAAGATGAAGAGAGAACTCAGAAAGAACCTGTGGATAAAGATGCTCATAAATAAGCAAAAAAGAAGAAATTAAATGAACAAGAGGTAATTACACAACATTCACCTAATTTAGAGGTTGTGAAATCAGTTCTAGATAGTAGTGGGGAGATAAGAGATACTAACAATGAGCCTAAAGAACAAGAGGCAGTGCAAGTGTTGGTTGATCTACCACACTCTGCATCATCAACTCCCATAGGACTTAAAATAGGAGGCATGCCTGATCAACAGAAAATTTTGACTAAATTGAAAGATGCAATGATGACTACTACAAAAAGTGGAAAAGCTATTGTAGAAACAAAGCCGAGCAGTAGTTCACCTGAATTTAAGAGGAGGAAAGTTATGATGAAGAAGTCTCTGATTCTTGATGTCACATTATATGAAGTTATTGTGATTCCATCATGGGATCCCAATGTTTTGTCTTATGAACAGATTGAGACTCTTCAAGAGCTACTTAAAAGGAACAAAATATAGGAGGAACTAAAAAGGGAGCATAAGCAAAAGAAAGTGTTACATGACATCAAAGACATATTTGTAAAAGATTTTGACATGGAAGATGAAAACCCTCAAGCTCCTATTCTTGAACAAGTAGTTCATATTGTGCAAAAGGTAAATGATGACAATATTGAAGCCAATGAAAAGCTGTTACAATGGTCTAAGAGGAAATTTGAGAACAAAGTACTAGCAAAAATCTCAGGAGCGATTGTGGTAAAACAGGTTGAACTTTCTTCTCTTGTAGGAATTTTGGAGGAAGTTGCAACAAATGTTTATTCTTTGTATAAGAGGTTATCGGATGTTGAATTATTCACAAAGGATAATCTATAGGCTTTAGAGAAATTGCAACTACACTTAAAGTCAACTGGAAGTTTACTGAGTATGGATGCTAGCACTAGCTCCTTACATTTTAACAGATTGACTTATGCACAAAGGAGGATAGTCGAGCTCATGGCTGAAGATGGTCGAATTAGGACCAAATTGATTACTATTCAGACAAGCCTGATACCTCATATGGAGGTCATTCAAAAATAAATTTCATCTGCAAATGAATTGGTTACGAGAGATTCTCTTCTCTCCACTACAGAAAGTTTAGTAAGTCTAGCTGCCAAGATAGAAGTGAAAATAGAGGTTATGAAGTTTGTCAAGGACAGTTGGGACTCTGCATTTGTGTCCACCTTACAACTTCATAAATAGTTTTTGGAAAAGTATAACTTGACCCCACCTGCAATCAATGACAAAAATAAGGGGGAATCTAATAGGGCTGACAAAGATACATCATAAGGAGATCAGTACAGGTATCAATGTAAATAATTTTTTTTAAGGCATCTATACTATGTAAATTTTTGTATGTAGTATGATGTACATTCCTAAGGGGAGTATAGTATGTACTTAGGAAACATTTTGGATGGAATGAATCAAAATGATAAGTGTGTTTTTGCCACTAATATCAAAGGGGGAGATTTTTTAATCCCTAAGTTTGGTTGATGATTAGTGACCTACACTTAGTCATTTACTTAGGTAGTTTTAGTTGGTTATCATTGTGGCTGAGCTAAACATTCAAGGTCAGGCAACATTGCCTAGCAATTTTTAGGTTGCTGAGTTATATCGTGCCGAGCTGAGTAGAATATTAAGTGTCGAGCGACAGAGATGTTAAGTGCTGAGCAAAACAATTTTTGCATACATGTCAGAATTGATTCAAACTTTGATGTAAATGGTTTAGGCTGACTTGTATGAGATTTGGGCAGACATTTGTACACATTTAATGTTTATCTACTGAGTTAATTATGCATTTAATTGTTTAATACTATGCATGGCATGGAGCCAATCAGAAAATTAGAATGCATTAGAGGCATAAACAATAGATCTTGATCGTTGATCTAGATCTCGTTGCCAGATCTGAAAAGACATATAAGATTGCTTCTAACCCTGGAAAAAATGTGTGAGAGTGAGAGATATACAGAGAAGGGTTGTTGTTCATGAGAGATGAATAGTAAGTCATTTTTGAGAAGAAGCCTAGATCAAGAAGAATGACAGAGCAGTGAAAACTAGAGTAAAGACATATCAGGATGAGAGATCACAGAAGGTATTGGAAAGAGCAGATACACCATCAACATCTAAGTGCATAACGAAGGATCACTACTTGAAACATGCTAACAGGTCTATCTAGTGAAATCTCTTAACAGAGTGGTTCTAGTAGACCGTTTTAAATCTCTTAGCTGAGTGCTTACTTTATTGTAACTTGAAATCCTTTAACAAGGTAGATTGTTATGATCTTTAGTTCTTAATAGAACAAACCTTTAACCAGGTAGATTGCATGTTGCAATCAAACTCTTGTAGCCCTAACATGCACACTTTATTGCTGCAGTAGTGAATATTTTGTGGGTATCATCCCCACCCCAGTTTTACCTATTTGGGTTTTTGGGTTACCAAAATTTTGTTTAATGAGGTTTACATTTCATATTATCGATGCTATCTGATGTTAGGTTAAATTCATATATGTATGAATGTGGATCAATTTTTTTTAAGTGGTTAATTTTTAAGATTTGATTCACCCCCCTCCTCTTAGTATCTTGCTTTCCCATTATTGTACTTCCAATAATTGTAGATCAAAATTAGTGTACCAAGTGCTATTAACATGTTTGATAATACAATTACTATTAGCAATAACTTTATAAATATTTCAAGCATTGATCTTGGACAGAAAAGTCTCGTCAACCCATTTGAAAGAAAGGAAACTATAAGAGTCAATATAACAGGAAAAAGGGGGGAGAATCCATGAATAGCATGGGAGATCATGTCATAAGTTTTCTTTTGAGACAGAGGTAGGCTGAAATAAGTGCTAAGAGAGTCCCAACTAACTAGCTCATCATGTTTCAGAATGTCCATGAAGTAAGAAATACCAGCCTTATACTAGGCTTTAGCATAGCAGCCTTGGGTTAAGGAAAGAGGCTTGGAAAAATGATAAAGATTCCACCTGATAGAATGTTCCCCATAAAAAATATTATTGTTGTAGATTTCAGTATTAAGTAGATAATTTATAGCATGTTCCCAAGCCTTCCAAATAGACTTGAAGATAGGGGAGCCATGGACAGAGACAATAAAATTACCCACAAGAAAATCACTGAGCGAAAGAGACTTCCAAGTTTTAGCTTTCTTGGGGACACCTCTCTCAATATTACTCCTGAGAAGAACTTTCAAGGGCTCTTGGCCTTCAAGGGTCTAGAAAATCCATTTGGGTGCAAGAGAAATGCCTTGAAGTTTAATGTATTTCAACCCCAATCCCCCAAGAGATTTGTCTATACAACATCACTGCCAATTAACAACATGGAGCTTCTTATTACCATGACTATCCGATGAAAGGAAATTTATTATGGATTTTTGAATTTCAAGAATCTGATAACTACTAAACATCCAAACGGAAGAGAAATAAATATTATAAGAGGAAAGGATTTTTTGGAAAACCTGAACCCGACCAGCAAGAGATAGAAATTTGTTGTTCCAACTATTAAGTTTCCTAATAATTTTATCCCTGATCCATATCCACATATCTTTAAGTGAGGGCTCAATGGAAAATGGGATACCTAGGTATTTAACAATTTTATTGGGTCCACCCCATTGGAGATTAAGATGACTAATCCATTAAGGAGGGTTCTCTTTCTATCCAAGAAGGGTAGATTTAGAGCTAGATATATGAGCACCTAAAATCTTGCTAAAGAATAGGAGCTTTTGCTGAAGAGAGTCAAAGTTTTGGCTCGTGAGCTCTATGAAAAAGGAGGTATCATCAGCAACTTGAATATTAATAATCTTAGTATCATCAGGAAACTTAATACCATTAACCTTGGGAGATAGGGACTTATCCTTAAGAATGCAGGATAAAGCATCAGAATCAATAACAAAGAGAGAAGGAGCTAAGGGACAACCTTGTCTTATAGATCTACTAAGTTTGAAGGGCTGAGAGAGAGCCATTGATGTCAATTTGGGAAGCAACATCCTCAAGCAAGATTTTAACCATATGAAAAAACTCATGAGGAAAGCCAAAAGCCTCTAACATCATAATAACAAATCCCCATTCAATTCTATCATAAGATTTTTCAAAGTCAAGAAGGTACATATCACTATCATGTTCCGAGGTTCTAGACCAAGCCATGGCTTCCCAACTAGTGATAATATTTTCAAGAATATATCTACCTTTAATAAAACTAGTTTGATTCGGGCAGATAAATTTAGGGAGGATCTTTTCAAGCCGAGTGGCCAATTTTTTTTCCATAATCTTATAAGAGACATTAAAGAGGGTAATAGGCCTCCAACTATTAATAAAAGCTTTGTCACCATCCTTGGGGATAAGTTTAATATTTCCTCTATTGATGGATTCACCTAAGGATCCATTAACAATAGCTTCAGAATACATTTCTTTCAAATCTTTGCATATCCAAACCATGTTGGATTTGTAAAACTCAATAGGGGCCCATTTGGACCGGGAGATTTATCATTCTTAAGGGTTTTGATGGAAGATTCAATTTCTTCTATGTAGATCTCTTGTTTAAGAAGTAAATTATCCTCATTCATAATTTTACAGGGGATAATGTTTCTACATTTATCTCTTAAATTTATGGCTTCTTCAGTATCTTCAGAGGAAATAAGGTTTTGGTAGAATGAAGCAAAAGCCTCCTTGATCCCATCAGGGTTAGAAATTACTTGATTCTCAACAATAATGGTATCAATGTTCTCTCTGGATTGTTTATGTTTCAGGTAATTGAAGAAGAATTTTAAGCCCCTATTGCCATCCTTGATCCAGTGGATCCTTGATCTAATACGAGCCCCTCTATTCTTGACATGCTGATGCAATCTAAGAGAATATCTAGTAGCAGCAACTTTGGAGGAATAGATTGAATTATTGAGGTGAGCCTGTGCTTTAGTTTCAACAATGTGAAGATGGGAGGAGAGGTGTTTCTCAACATATCTAAAACCCTTGGCCATTTTTTGACCAATAGTTTGTAAAAGTTTTTGCTAGGAGGAGATATTATAGTTCCATCTCTGAATGTGAGAAATAAGGTTTTATCATTTTTATTCAAATATTTAGTAATATTAATGGCAAACAGAACATCAGAGTCTTTGAGAAGGGAGGTGTTGAGCAGTAATTTACTGTTAGAAGGATTAGAGTGAGGGGACAATCCATTCAGGACAAACTAGGAAAGAATAGGGTGGTGATTAGAGAGGGAGGCCGGGAAAACATAAACAAGCCTACCTTGGTCATCCAGAAGGAGAGAGAAGAAGTTTTTGTAAGCATAAAATCTATCCAGTCTAGAATAAAGCCTATTGTTCCCCTGTTGAAAATTTCACCAAGTAAACCAAGGCCCGGGAGAGGAGCTGCTTCTGCCAGAAAGGGGATCAAAGATCTTTTTCAAGCTTTTAAAATTATCCCAATGATATTTATCAGTGCCTTTCTTGTTAGGAATAACAGTCCACAAGACAACTAAGAGGGGGGGATGAATCAATTGTACTATAGATTATTTAAAATTTAAACTTTATAAACCAAAAATGCAATGCAAATGATGACACAGTAAATTCCAACACCATAACACAATACTTTTTGTCGAGGAAACCCTGTTAAAGGTAAAACCCTGGTGGGAATTAGCACCCACAAATAATGTGCTGAGAGTATAGTATCCTTGTTAGGAGCTTATTAAAACATTAGAGTACATTGTCCCTGTTAGGAGATAGACCCTGTTAGGAGTCAAGAAAAAGTAGTAGGCTCATTGCCCAAGCATACTTCCCAAACAAAGTTAAAACCACCCTCAAGGATTCACAATCCGAACAAGTGTATATGGAAAATATACAATTCAATGAACTGTCTGATATCAACTGTCTTTACTTGGTCTGTTCCAATTAATTACTCTTCTCATAAACTCTGCTCTACATCTAGCAGTCAAACAAGCCTCACAACTTTCACTTCTTTTCTTTTTCAATCTCTGTCACATCTTTTCAAAATCAAAGATCACTCATATATACCCTCTTACAATAATTCATTAGGTCGGACAATTAAGCTTTCCTAATATACAAATAATTAATCAAGTCAGCCAATTAGAGATTTCCAATATATAAATAATTATATAACCCCTTTCTAAGATACATACGGTACCTATAACAAGTAAACATCAAATATAATCCATCACTTATACTTCTAGATCTGCAATCCACGCTCACAATTCATTTTACACACTACATGTCTGAAGTCAGCCACCAAATAGGTCTTCTCCAGAATACACATCATAGCTAATGTCAGCAGTCATCAAACAACAATCAAACTAAACCCATTATTCCAACATATGTTGACTATCCACCAGTAAGCTTTCTTCATCTAAAATATCTTTTCCAGAAAGATAAAGCCGAAACATAGAGACGTGCTATGTCTAGTATTACAGTTACAGTCTAGAAACAAGTCTTCACCAAATCAACTATAACATCCACAATATGTAACATAAAGCCAAGAAACCTTAGGAATAAGATCAACACACATCATTCTGCATATATCCAACTTTGATCATTCTAAATCATCCGTACATTATCTGTAAACTTCTGTCAGTTAAGTAACTAGTTTATCCTCTCCATAGAAATATATGTTGACATCAGTGACAAAACATAAATATCAACAATATGATCAGTATCAAAACTGATATCATCCAACAATCTCCCCCTTTGGCATTGATGACAACATATGGGAAAATCCATCAACCCAAAAAGTACTCTCTCTCAATACAATCTTCTTAATATCCTCAACACAACTCTCCCCAAAATAGTAGGGATTTTCACATAGACGTTTTCCCCCTCTGGCAGCAATGGCAAAGGGTTCCATAACTCATCTGTAGTCATCTATAAGGTGTATCTTTTTAAAGTATTTATGTCCATCAACTAGGTGCAAGATCACCCAAATGTACTCCATAGTATTCTCCTGTGATCACTCCCCCTAAGGAGTAGATCCATACATCAATTCCAAAGAATGATATAGCTTTGAGATCCATTGGATTGATGCATATATGCATCAATCAATTACCAATGGGAGGGGTCATTACCCCAAGCATGCTTATGAGATATTCAAAAGCATATTTTGGAAAAGTTTTTGTAAATATATCTGCTATTTGTTCCTTTGTGCTAATGTATTTCAGTCTTATCTCTTTCTCTACTACCATCTCCCTTAAGAAATGATACTTAATAAAAATGTGCTTAGTTTTGAATGCATTACAGGATTATTCAACATATTCACTGTGCTAGTGTTATCACAATGGATAACCACTGGGTCTTCAAAAATTATTCCAATGTCCTTTAGCATTTGTTTCATCTAAATAACTTGTGTACAGTTTATTGCAGCAACAAAATAATCTGACTTAGCAGTAGATTGAGCAATACAATTCTGCTTCTTGGTCAATCAAGAAACTAATCTTTTCCCAAGGAAAAATGCACCACCACTTGTAATCTTTCAGTCATCCACATTACCTGTCCAATCAGCATCAGTATAAGCCTACAAAGCAAAATATTCTGATTTTTCATACCACAATCCATATTCTATTGTCCCTTTCAAATATCTGAAAATTATTTTTATAGCAAAAAAATGTGTTTCTTTAGGATCTTCCTGATATCTAGCCACAATTCCAACTGCATTGGTAATATATGGTCTAGTGTGAGTTAGATATTATAGACCTCTAATCATTGATCTATACTTAGTCTGTACAACACTTTGAGTCTTATCACTATTAGTTAGTTTGTGTCTAGTCACCATAGGTGTCCCAACAGGTTTACAATCTTCCATTCCAAAAAATTTCAACATTTCCTTAATCTACTTGGTCTGAGATATAAAAATGCCATTCCTACTTTGATTAATTTGTAAACCAAGAAAAAATTTCATGTCACAAATCATTGACATCTCAAATTGATATTTCACTTCTTTAGCAAACTTCTTACTCATCTTATCATTGCCTCCAAAAATGATATCATCAACATAAACTTCTATAATTAAGATTCCATCTTCATTAGTTCTCAAATATAAATTACTGTGTACATTACCTTTTCTAAAACCAAGACGAAGTAAATATTTGTCCATTCTTGGATACCATTCTCTTGGTGCCTATTTCAGTCCATACATTGCCTTCTTTTGTTTGCAAACCATGTTTTCATCATTTGTCAAATGAAAACCTTCATGTTGCTCAATGTAAACTTCTTCTTCTAAATCACCATTCAAGAATGCTGAATTCACATCCATCTGATATACTTTAAAGTCTTTATGTGCAGCATAAGAAAGAAATAATATCATAGCTTCTAATCTAGAAACAAGAGAAAATGTTTCTTCATAGTCTATGCCTTCTTGTTGTGAATAGCCTTTACATACCAGTCTAGCCTTGTTTCTTACCATTCTTCCTTTAGCATCCATCTTATTTCTAAAAAACCACTTAGTTCCTATCACATTTTTAATCTTAGGTCTTGGAAGGAATTCCCAAGTATTGTTTTTATTTGTCTATTCAAGTTCTTCTTCCAAACAAATTTCATCTCTAGCTCTAGATCTAGTCATCATACCTATACTTGCATCACCAATAATTTGATCTTCAGGATGGTTCTTCTTGTATGTGGTAAATTTGGCCTTGTTAAATCACCATACACTTCAACATAGTCCTTCTTCACCAGGTACACACAAGACTGAATATGAGATTATTCATCCTATCTGTCTGAATGATTCAATCTGTTGCCTTCTATCTAGACGGGGTTTTCAAAATAGCTCTCAGAATGAGAGTCTCACAACCATAGACCAATCTAGGAACGAAGGATTTTTCTCCATGAATGCAATACAATGCAAGATTATCCTAAGAATTGAAAGATGTGAGATTAATCTAAGACATGATTTCAATGCAACTATTCTATAAATTAAAACTATTCTATTGCAATAATAAAATTATTCTATATGAGATATCTGTTAAAGTGATAGTCTCTCAGGTTATTAATTAAATCATTATGATCTAATTACTAACTCACCTATTCACTCTAGTTTCTTAAGCTAGCCTTAGGTTTTCCCTTTTAGGGTTTTGTGATTCCTTTTATAAGGATTCACCTCTTTATTTTTCATAAGGAGTTTTCTTTACATCGCATTGTAATCTAGAAACATATTGTTAATATATTGTTTTCTTTTGCACATGATGTCTCCTCTAGCTTTTTGGCCTCCATAGTTTCTCTAGTCTTATGTACTTTGCTTCTTCCATGTGATAGGTTTGCATGTAGGTTTTCTTTTGCGCCGCCGCTTGGGCCGCCCAGCGGGCTTATTTATGCCCAGCGGCTGGTCATATGGTCAGAAATCTCTTTCCAAGAACTTTCCGATGATGGAGGTTGGGGTTTTGGGTTTTGCCATTTTGACAGTGTTTTTTGCTGTCAAAGTTTGATGTCTATTTTCTGCCTTCCAAGAGCCATATCTTGCTCATCCGGACTCCATTTTTGGTAAACCAGAGATCGTCAGAAAGCTGGTTCAGTGAACTTTTCAGTTGCATGGGTCTTTTTTCTAGATTCTGCTCTAGGTTCTCTCTCCTCCAAGTTTTTCTCTTTCACACTCTAGCGGATTACTTGGGTTCTACAGGTCCTGGGATCTCTTCTTTTGATCTTCTGGCTCACTCTTCTTTTTGACTTCTGAGCTTGTATGATTCTCTTCTATAGCATTTTATTTTCTGTAAATGCACTAAGATAAAGTGTTTGCTTCTGCATATCTGAGATTTCAAGCATCTTGTGTGTTTTTTGTACTTGCACTTAGTTATAAAGTGCCATGGGGGGTTATAATGTTATGCCATTTTGTGCTCATCCACCTTTGTCAAGTGAGCGTACCTTCTATGACATTAGCCCATGCTATGTGTCGGTGACACCACCCTTTATCATGTGCTTGTACTTCTGTTGCATTGTTGGTGTTCCTAATTCTTCTTTCTGCAGATGTTTTTGGCATTACATTTTAGTGTTCCTGTCACCTCTCCCTATTCAGCGTTATGGGGGGGTTCACCTATTGGTTCTATTGCTTCTTGGGTTTGATTGATCAACTCTTCAGACTTTGTCTTCTCTACCTAGTCATGCACTTTTTCAGTGGGGGTTCCAGCAGTTACTTCTGACAGTGTTTTCAACTTCATGCTTCGGAGATGCTTCTTGCTCTTTCTTATTCCTTTCTTTGGGACTTTTCTTGGATTGGAGGCTTTGTTTCCTTCATCTAGTTTCTTTCATGTATTGGGTACCTGATCAGGCCTTGTTTCCGGGACCCTTCTTTCCTACTTTCTGCAGTAGTCTCCTAGGTTTTTCTTCTCCCTAAACTTATCTTAAGGGGGGGTGTTAGAGTAATAGTCTCTTGGGATATTAATTAAATCATTATGATCTAATTACTAACTCACCTATTCACTCTAGTTGCTTAAGCTAACCTTAGGTTTTCCCTTTTAGGGTTTCGTGATTCCTTTTATAAGGATTCACCGCTTTGTTTTTCATAAGGAGTTTTATTTACATCGCATTGAAATCTAGAAACATATTGTTAATATATTGTTTTCTTTTGCACATGATGTCTCCTCTCGCTTTTTGGCCTCCATAGTTTCTCCAATCTTATGAACTTTGCTTCTTCCATGTGACAGGTTTGCATGCAAGTGTTCTTGGGAGAATAGGGTTTTTCCTATTCTAACAATATCAAGAAATGTGACAATAATTCAGTATTCTAACAATGCATAAAAATTAGTGGGGGTTTTGAATGAAGAATGAGAGTTCTTTTATAGACTCAGAGATGATCAGGATAGAAACTTTCCTCTTTGAAATAAAACAGATAGAAAAGCCAGTTTCAATTAGAAAGCTTTATTCAAAAGAATACAATAAATTGTTTTCTTTCTGCTTTAGCTATTTTCTTTCCTTGATTTAATTCTGTTTTATTTGAATTAAATTGTTTTCTTTCTCTTTAAAGCACAATTAATTC
>MU225192.1:964177-975993 GCA_018584345.1 Thuja plicata | reverse complement strand
TGTGTCTTAGCTAAAGAGGGTGAATTTAATTTAATTAAAGTGCTAGGACTTTATTAATTAAATTAATTTGATCATAAGGTTTGTTTAGCCAAATAGGTATTTAGGAATTAAACATGATGTATGATTAATGCAAATTTAGGATTTTCTGCATTTGACACTTAGGTCGAGTAGAGTAAGTTAAAACTCAGAATTGCCTAGTACAATAGGACTTTGATGATTCAGAAGTGTGATAAATGCAACAAAATTAGTTAGGGTTGCAAGATACAAATTTTGGGGTGTTACATTTTGCCCCTCTTTGAATTGATGTGTGAGCAGCACGTTGATTCAAAGAATAGTCTGATGCTTGAAGCACAGAAGAATAGATTTGAAAAATTGATGATGCAAAGATTTCAGAGCCATCTTCAAAATAGAGCTTGACTCTTAGAAGTCTAGGTTAGGTTGCCAAGACATCGGTCAAATAGAGTTTTTGAGGGTCATCTTCAAAATGAAGCTTGTTCCTCAGGGATCTAGGTTAGGTTGCCCCGATACCTAATAGATTAAGATTTTGAGAATCATCTCCAGAATGGAGCTTGATCCTCAGGGATCTGGGTTAGAATGCCCTGATACCTAATAGATTGATATTTTTCACAAGGTTGTCCCTAGAATGAGGCTCAACCTTCAGGAGTCAGGGTTAGAATGCCCCGATACCTGTCCAAAAAGATGGTCAATAGAGATTTTAGGACTATCTCCAGAATGAAGCTTAGTCCCCCAATATCTAGGTTAGATTGCCAAGACACTAGTTAGATTGATATCTTTCACAAGACTCTCCCCAGAATGAGGCTCAACCTTCAGGAGTCAGGGTTAGAATGCCCCGATACCTATCCCAAAAAATAGTTTTTTTGAGAACCATCTCCAGAACGGATCTTGATCCTCAAGAATCTGAGTTAGATTACTCAGATACTTAAAAGATGACAAGATATAAGGAAAAAAGATGCCCTTATTGATTGTGGAGTATCCAGTTTTGACTATGAAGTATGAAAGACTGAACATGCCGCAAGTGACGAGATGCCCCTAGCAATGAGGACTTTTGAATATCAGATCAGATTGATTGGAATAGATTTAATGATGTAATCATCTTGCCCCCTCGGGAGCGAAATGGAAAGATGACATGTCATAATGATGATGGAGAGCGAAAAATCGTAGATAGATGTTGAATCAGAGATCAAGAAGAACTCAGAATAGATTATGGAAGAATTTGGAAGATTCAAAATCAATTTTAAGAGATTTCAAGGTCTAGTTGACCAAGTTTGACTAGGGTTGACCAAATTTGACTTTTGAGGAAAAAATTCAAAGATTTGAGAAAATGTTGATTAGATATGATTCTGACAAGAAAGCGACGTCAGAAAGTCAACTGCACAAGCGTCTGATTGCATCGGTCCTAAAAATTTTAAAATGCAATTTTGAGCTATATACAAGTGTCAGATTTTGATTTTGATCACGAAAATGGATTCAGAGTGGTCAAATTAGGTAATGGTAAAGTTTTCACGCAAAACAGAGCACTTTGAAAAATTAGGTCAAAACCTATAAAAGGATGAAAAGGTCATTTTCAAATCATTTCAACCTTTGACTTTGTGAGAATTGAGCTCTGAGCCAAAAGACAAAATGGTGGTCCCCTACAGCAGTCACTGATTCGAGCGATCGAGGAGACATAGCCGGCCCGCAACGTACGGACCTCCTGTAAGTAGTCGACAAACCTCTCCACAATTCAAATTTCATTCATTTCGGTCATTTTTTGCTCATTTTTCAAGTTTTTTAAGAATTGAGTCGCGGGTCTTCGCGCGAAGAAGTAGTTTCTTCGCGCGCCCCATAGGGAAATCTTGTGCGAAGAAATGACATTTCACGCCATTCGGTAAGGAATCTCGCGTGGGAGAGTACCCATGTTCACACGAGAAACCCTTCTAGAGGGTGTTTTCTCGCGTGACTAGGCATTAAAGTTTGCACGAAATGTCAATATCGCACGACACAAAGAACTTCTTCGTGTGAAAGAGAACTTCTTTGTGTGAAAAACTGCTTCTTTGCATGGGAAAAAGTGGTAAAAAAAAAATGAAATCAGTCTGTGTCGTGTCCAATAGCTTTTACGTTAGCGTTGTTACTATCTATATGATGCCTTGAATGCTTTATTATCTCATTACGCTTTGATTATCATAGATTACTGATCGTGCTTTGTTGTTTGTATGTCTTGCAAGTTGACTTTCTATACATTGCATTCAGATCTCATCACCCGGCCTATCAGTAGATTGGTATCACAGTTGGATGATATCGAGACAGCTCATATAGGTACTTTGGGATTGAGCTCATTATGTGATGTACCTGAGATTTAGGTAAATCATGGATTGCTGGGAGCCTTGGTTGAGCGTTTCCATTTGGAAATAAACACATTCTATTTACCATAGGGGGAGATGACTATTACTCCCGAGGACATATACCAGATCTTGAGGATACCTTTCCACGGTGTCTGGGTAGAGTATGAGACACAACCCAAGTTGGGAACAGCAGCTTAGAGAGGTCTTTCAGGATGACCTTGTTATGGGTAGGGCGATCCCATGGGAGGATCTGATTAGTGAGTATGGTCTGACCCATAGGTTTCCCGTGGTGCTAGCATGCTTCCTTGGGTGCTACCTGATGCCTGATCGTGGATAGCACGGTCTAAAGTGTGGTTGGGGCTGGATGTTGCAGCTGATGTTAGCACGACCTCAACATTACGGATGGGGTTAGTATATGTTAGCACACATGTATCATGAGATGCATGAGATCACCTACCGAGAGGCGAAGAACATGACAGCAGGAGTATTTGTTTTATAGGTATGGGCCTAGGAGCATCTTCCCATTACCAGGCCTATATGCGAGGACATGAGACAGCCATTAGAGCCTTATATTTATTGATATAGGGGGATGATTACCCAACCCATGTTGGGTAAGGTTAATCAGTGGCGAGCTCAGCTCAATGACCTAGCAGTAGTGGTTTGGAGGCCCTGGAGACTTACAGAGGCCTGGGATGACGTGGCAGAGCAGCTGAGTCATATGTTATGTTCATGTGCATTGATAGGTCGCACCATTACTATTATCAAGAGATTCCCATTGAAGCGGGTATGGTGGCAGTTCAGTCGCCCATAGGACATCTCACAGCAGTACACAACATACGCAAGATTTACCAATGAGATCAAGAGGGGCTGGCTTACGAAGCTAGACCCAAACCGTACTATGATAGACATTCGTGCATTGGTCCTAGTGCAGTGGGACTATCTTAGGGATGTGGCAGATGGAGGCATGATCGCTGAGTATAGAGAGCACTTCATTACACATCTATTCTTGAGGTTTACAGATCCGGTTAGGGTAGCAGGCCGAGGGCACATGGTACCTCCATAGGTCATTCAGCCATAGGTACAATAGATGCAGATGCCCCCACCTTAGCAGAGGGTATAGCCAGGCTTACAGCAGGGTCCCCAACCCCGGACAGTACATGTAGACATCCCCGCCTGACATATGGGGATGGATTTAGGTGCTAGCAGCAGTGGTAGCACTAGATAGTCACAAAGACAGACTGTCGAGCAGATAGATAAGGAGCAGCAGGTACCCCCACAGGAGGAGGTATAGCAGGATGACCCTATGCAGGAGGATCAGCCAGTGCAGGGCATAGCACAGGACCCACAACGGCGATCTCTGGAGAGAGTTTGACAGCTCACGAGGCATGTGGGAGATTTGACAATACAGGTAGCTGTGTGAGATGCACGTTTACTGGACTGAGATCGGGAGATACAGGATCTCCGAGAGCAGCTCCGGTTAGCTAATTAAGAAAAAGCAATTATGAGGTCATATTTATTTAATTAATTGGATAATCTCTCAAAAATCTTTCTTCTGTTCAGAAATAGAATCTTTGAATTAATTATGCTTTAAAGAGAAAGAAAAAAATTTAATTCAAATAAAACAGAATTAAATCAAGGAAAGTAAATAGCTAAAGCAAAAAGAAAACAATTTATTGTATTCTTTTGAATAAAGCTTTCTAATTGAAACTAGCTTTTCTATCTGTTTTATTTCAAAGAGGAAAGTTTCTATTCTGAACATCTCCTAGTTTATAAAAGAACTCTCATTCTTCATTCAAAACCCCCACTCATTTTTATGCATTGTTAGAATACTAAATTATTGTCACATTTATTGATATCTCATATAGAATAATTTATAGAATAATTGCATTGAAATCACTAAATTATTGTCACATTTCTTGATATCTCATATAGAATAATTGCATTGAAATCATGTCTTAGATTAATCTCACATCTTTCAATTCTTAGGATAATCTTGCATTGTATTGCATTCATGGAGAAAAATCCTTCGTTCCTAGATTGGTCTATGGTTGTGAGACTCTTGTTCTGAGAGCTATTTCAAAAACCTCGTCTGGATAGAAGGCAACATGTTGAATCATGCAGGCAGACAGGATAAATAATCTCATATTCAGTCTTGTGTGTACCTGGTGAAGAAGGACTATGTTCAAGTGTATGGTGAGTTAACAAGGCCAAATTTACCACATATTTCTGGTGCCCACCGTGTGGCTGGTACATTCTATTCTGGCCTCATTTCATTTCATCTTTTTCATTTTTTTGCATTCTGTCCATACTTCTGTACAAGTTCTGTTTTAATTTCGTGCGAACTTTTTGTACGTCTCGCGTGAACTTTCTAGTTCTTCGTGTGGCTTGCAGCACTTCTTCGCATGATCTAGCATACATCTTTGCATGAAATTATATTCTGGAGCTTTCATTTTGATATTTTATTACCTTAGTTTTCTAACCACCTATCATTTTCTGACATCTGTGTTTCTCTAATTTTATCTTTTGAAACAACATAACAGTGGTTTGCAGGATGCTGAGATAAAGAAAATCCATTATAAACTTCTAACGCATTTATTGTAGGACATTGATATGAAGAAAGGCATTACAAACTACTAATGGGTTTATTGCAGGACATTTATCGAAGACCTTGCTTGTTTTCACAACTTCTTATATCTATTTTTAGTAGTTAAAAAACACTTCGGTTGGTGCTTAAAATGAATCATTGTCTTGTGTGATTGAAGTGTTTTTTAGATGGTAATCCTAAGAACTACATGAACGTATCCTCTCCCCTCACCTTTATGGATCTTGGGTGTAAGAGAAATTCATGTGATTCTTCTAGAATGGCTACCTCCTGAGAGCTTTAGCAGAGCTGGTGCGAGTGGATGCCCAACCGGTAACAGGCTAAAGCCAAGCCCTTCCAAACTGGTATACAAAAAATGCTATTGTGATTAATGTCACAATAGACAGGTGTGAATTCATTGTGGCAACCAAAATCTCCTCCAGTACCCTAGTGGTGCATTAAAGTCCTGACATTGTTGAGGTGAAAGCCTTACTTTGAAAGGATTGGGAGAGCCCCCTTAATTGGGAAAATGACTTGATCACAACCACTTGAATGAATGTCCTTACTACAAAATATTGTTATAGCATCCAAAAATCCTCTATCTTTTGGCATGGAAGGTCATAGACCGATTAAGATGCCCCACACTTTTACGGCTCTTAGTAGAGACAATAGCCCTTTGGGAAGCAATTCCTTTGGGGTTCGAAGCTTGGTGTGCCTGAGAAGTGAGTGCACATGTAAGGAGGAGCCCGTGCCTCCAAGCTTCTAAGTTGTCCGCTATAAGTAAGCGTAGCTGAACTTCAGTTCAAGTGGGCATTCAACAAATACTGCCCTGGCTATCCTAGGATTGTGATGTATCTATTTTGGTACTACAAACATTCTGTTTAATGTGTTTTGCATGAGTGTTTACTGAAACAACAACAACAATCAAACGATCTGGAAAATTGTAAACTTTGGATATTTTCCTATCTTGTCTTGTATGAAACTCTGTCAAAATTCTGCCGAAACTCTGTCGAAACTCTGTCGAAACTCTGTCAAAACTCTGTCGAAACTTTGTCAAATTTGTTTCAAAAACTTTTCAAAACTTGGTCTTTCATCGGTCTATCCTACTACATTTAGTCTATTCTAAAATTTGCACTGTCATAACGCTTCTGCTAGTTCACATGCAACTACAATCTGTTGTTAGTCTAACCTATCGCTATCTTGAAATTTGATGTTGTTACACTTGTCCAATTGACTGAGTTCTTTGTTCAATCTTTTCATCTTTGTCTGTGCTACCTTGTTCTGAGTTGTGAGAGGAGGTTCATTAACCTTGACTCAAGATTGAAGTCTTTTTCTATCTCCTTCTAAGTTGGACATTTATCTCTTGGTCTCTTTGGTCTTGGACTTGGATAACACTTTAGGTATCATCACAGTGTCGGTCAAGTGAATCAACTTATCTATGCCTATGCGAACTAGAAGTCATTTTAAGGAACTCTGAAAAAATCTATCACGTTGCTGTCTAATTCTGTATTCTAATGTGAAGGTTATGTCTGAATCTTCAAAAATCCATGCTTTCATCAAAATCATCACTAGTCTATCTTTGACAGTCTAACTCATTGTTGTTTCAAAATCTGACTTTGTTGTGCTAGTCCAAGTGACCCATTATCTATTTCAATCTTATCATCTTTGTCTATGTTGTCCTTATCCTGAGTTGCGAAAGCAGGTTCATCAACCTTGACTCAAGATCAGAGTCATTGCTATCTCTGTCTCAATTGGACATTATCTCCTTTGTCCTTTGGTCTTGGACTTAATCAACACTTTAGATATCACTTTAGCACCTATCAGTCAATCAATTGATTCATCATACCTTCTCTTCAATCTTCTAAGCAAGCACATCAATACAATCTTACAATGTCTAAAAGCAAAGAAGAGATTCTTAGGGCAACTTTATTAAAACAACTTCAAACTTTGGAATCTGAAATCCAAAGATTAAAAGGGAAAAAGGATACTTCATCTGATGAATCCTCATTAAGATCAACCTATCCTTTGCTATTTGATCATGATTCTCACATCTCTCCACTTCCTTCCAACATGGATAAATCTTGGTATAACAATCTCATCTTTGATCAAGAACAATTTTATGACAATCCCAACTTTGATCAAGAGAATGTAGAGGAAGCTATGACAACATCAGATGAAATCCTTTTCTATCCACAAAAGAAGGATATTGCAAGCCAAGAAGCGTCTATTTATCCTTTAGAGAGAATCTTTACTCTTTTGGGACAATCTTATCAATCAACATTGGAGGAACTTCTTGAGCATAACCTCATCACATTACCTCAAGCCACATCATGTGGATTCAGATTCTTAAGTAACTATTGTGCATATCATCAACATAACAAGCATAAAACTTCATATTGCATGGAGTTGAAACATAAAATCCAAGATCTTCTTGATGATGGCATAATTAAACCAAACAATTCTAATGAATCATCTAGTGAAGATACTAATCTCAAGCATGATCAATATCAAGAATTCATGTCTAGCAATGGATCGCATATCCCATCTACTTCTTCCACTATTCCTCCATCTCCTAAAGCTTCCCCATCTCTATCAAGAACTGAGCCTAATGATGACTATGTTTACTCTCAGGGACTACCTCTAAAAGAAATCCAAGCTAATCAACATGCAGATGCAAGTCTTTCTCAGGTTTCAAAGATCATAGACCCCAAGCTTCCATGTGCTTCAATGCTTATCATGCCTACTCAAAATGACTGTCCATCAGCATGTCAAGAATCCCATATGCAGATCAAAACTCCTACCTCATCCTTAGAAGTGGCTCCATGTCAAGAGGATAATCCACAATGTGAAGAAACATATATCAGTAATGATCAAGATCAAGACACCATCCATATTTATCCAACAGTTGACCAAAGTCACATACCTCAAGAGTCCCATGATGATTCTATCATCCCCTTCCATTCCTTCCTAGAAGAAGCTCTTACATCTCCTATATCTTATCCATCTCCCAAGAAAGATCAAGATATCCTTTCCACCATCTCTAATCAACATATTGAAAATCAAGAGAAAGGTACCCTTTGTACACCATCTAAAGATCCTTGTCAAGATCAGAGCATCCCATCATCTCCTTGTCATGTTCTTCCATATCCAGAAACTATCATTCCTCAAAATCCATTGCATAGAAATAAATCCAATCAAGCTTCAGATGCTCCTATCAAAATTACTCCTATCGAAGCTACTCATGCTCATGTTGATATACAGATGAATTCTAAGAGAAGAGCCTTGGTCATGCAGCTCACTCTAAAGATGTTGATATCCCTTCCACACTTTATATCCCTCCATTCAAATGTAAGCATCAGTCTTTTCCATCTTCCAAATCCATCCTTGGTCCCTACTTCCCAAAACTGAGACCGTCAAACCTTCCATTTATATTGGGTCCTTATGTCCCTCCATCCACCATGCCTATCACTACTAGATTATCATCCACTTCCACTATCCCCTATCAAGATCAAGAAAGACATACATCCTTGAAATATCCCTATCAACCAATCCATATGAACCAGCCATATCAGCCCCACGGTGGGCGCCAAAAATGTATGTGGTAAATTTGGCCTTGTTAACTCACCATACACTTCAACATAGTCCTTCTTCACCAGTACACACAAGACCGAATATGAGATTATTCATCCTATCTGCCTGCATGATTCGACCTATTTCCTTCTATCCAGATAGGATTTTTGAAATAGTTCTCAGAACGAGAGTCTCACAACCATAGACCAATCTAGGAACAAAGGATTTTTCTCCATGAATGCAATACAATGCAAGATTATCCTAAGAATTGAAAGATGTGAGATTAATCTAAGACATAATTTCAATGCAATTATTCTATAAATTGAAACTATTCTATTGCAATAATGAAATTATTCTATATGAGATATCAAGAAATGTGACAATAATTCAGTATTCTAACAATGCATAAAAATGAGTGGGGGTTTTGAATGAAGAATGAGAGTTCTTTTATAGACTCAGAGATGATTAGAATAGAAACTTTCCTCTTTGAAATAAAACATATAGAAAATCCAGTTTCAATTAGAAAGCTTTATTCAAAAGAATACAATAAATTGTTTTCTTTCTGCTTTAGCTGTTTTCTTTCCTTGATTTAATTCTGTTTTATTTGAATTAAATTGTTTTCTTTCTCTTTAAAGAACAATTAATTCAAAGATTCTATTTCTGAACAGAAGAAAGATTTTTGAGAGATTATCCAATTAATTAAATAAATATGAACTCATAATTGCTTTTTCTCAATTATCTAAATAATTAAATTCAATTATTGAAATGAAGATATTTATCTAACAATTAAATATTATTTAATTCATTTTTCATGTGTCTTAGCTAAAGAGGGTGAATTTAATTTAATTAAAGTGCTAGGACTTTATTAATTAAATTAATTTGATCATAAGGTTTGTTTAGCCAAATAGGTATTTAGGAATTAAACATGATGTATGATTAGTACAAATTTAGGATTTTTTGCATTTGACACTTAGGTCGAGTAGAGTAAGTTAAAAATCAGAATTGCCTAGTACAATAGGACTTTGATGATTCAGAAGTGTGATAAATGCAACAAAATTGGTTTGGGTTGCAAGATGCCAATTTTGGGGTGTTACACTTCTTAACATACCTTGGTGTCTTCAGTGTCTTAGTAGCTTCAGTCTGTTCATCTTAAATCTCATTCTTGATCATCAAAGGTTCTTTAGGTTGAGCAGTGACCTCTTTTATTTATGTTATCTGACAACAGTCATATATCCTTTCTTGAATTAGAAAATTTTCATCTATCCTCACATTGGCACTTTCAATCAACTTTCTCAATCTCAGATTGACACATTTATATGCTTTACCCTTAGTAGAATAACCAAGAAAAATTCCTTCATCACTTCTAGCATCAAACTTTCCTATCTCATCGTCTCTCTTGATATAGCATTTACTACCAAATATTCTAAATATTTCACAGTAGGTGTATGATCAAACCATAATTCATAAGGAGTATTGCTTGTACCTTCTTTGATCTAAATTCTGTTCAGGGTGTACACAGCAGGTCCAACTGCTTCTCTCTAGTGAGCATGTGACACATTTCCTTCTAGCAACATAGTTCTTGCAGCATCTAATATAGTTCTGTTTCTTCTCTCTGATATCGTATTCTATTGTGGAGTTCTAGGAGCTGATGTCTATCTGTATATTCCATGTTCTTCACAGTATAAATTGAATAAGCCAGATGTAAAATCTCCACCTTTGTCTAATCTCAAAAATTTTATATTCAAACCAGATTCATGTTGGGATTAACGGGAAGTATGTACTGAGAGGGGAGGGGTGAATCAGTACCTCTAAAACTTTTGTATCCTTTAATCAATTAACCTTTGTAATCAATTGTATATCCATTCAATATGATCTATACTATCTTGATGTGAGTTATATCAATTCATAACATTAACATACATGTGAACATTCATAGAAACATTCATGAAAGTAATTTGACACATAACACAAGATATGATATCACAAAAAGCTCCTGTTATGAAGTAAAAACTGTGGTGGGGATGACAACCACAAAATCTTCACTATCTGTAGATTGAAAGAAGCTAGTTAAGGCTTACAATTTGATCACTTTTGATAATCTACCATGTTAAGAGTATCAGTGGAGACCTATTAAAGTCTACTCTATTAAGAGCTTTAGCAACATTGTTGAGTGTGCACTCAGTTAAGAGATTTGTAGTTGGACTATTAAATCCACCATCCTTGAAAGGATTTTTACACTTTGATCCACTTGTTAGAACGATAGAAAATTACAAATTGACCTGTAAATGCAATATCCTATTGCTGATATAGATCCAATTTAGTCTACATGAAAAATATTATCACCTTATTGTGATTCAATAATACCTCTGATTCTCGGTAGCCTCTATTCTTGGTTCTGATAACCAAATTTACCTTTTTTTGTTCCTGTTCTTGAAACCTTCAATCTGATCCATAGATGTTCTTGTTTCCTTCATGCATGTTCTCCTCTCTCTTCACATCCTTTTTCATCCATCAATAATAAATGATTGCATCATCTATTTATAAGATGGATTGATATCATCAAGTTTCAAGAAAAACAATGTTAACTCTAAGATCAGGTTTACAACTTGTACCTAAATCTCCTAGTCTATGTGTTTTAAATCAGCTAGAATCATTAAAGCACTTACATTCATTTTTATTGTCTCTAAAGAAATGGATTTAAAACAAATAAATATCCTATAAATATAATAAGCTTTCTTTATCTGACATGGAAGTCAGATCCACTTTTTGCGGGCTGCAACTGACTTTCAGTTTCTATCTGTCGGTTATGCTTTGACTGTCCGTTGGTTTTGTTTTGTCAGTTGCACTTTAACTGTCTCATCGATCTGCATTGTATCCTGCATGTTAGGTTCCTTTGTTGGGTTCCTTGTTATGTTTCTGTCTTTGCATTTTTGGTTTACACACTAAGTTGTGTCGTCGATTCTCTTTGCACTTAGCCATTTTGGTGATCTTCTTTATATGTGATCTTCGGTTTGCTCTTGTCCTATCTTTCGGTGTATGCTAACCGAAAGTGTTGTTTGCATACCAATGGAAAATTAATGTCATTAATCTCCCCCTTTGACATTAGTATCAAAAATTGATATGTGCAAAATACTAACAAAATGTTAAGTAAATACAACATATATAATCCTTAGTCATTTAATGACTCCCCCTATGTATATGCCGATATATCTGTACATATGATATCTTTCCTTCTACATATCATATTCCATATGAATATACATACATACATACATACATATATATATATATATATATATATATATATATATATATATATATAT
>MU225192.1:917111-964127 GCA_018584345.1 Thuja plicata | reverse complement strand
TATATATATATATATATATATATATATATATATATATATATATACCATTTGTCCATTTGAATGAATGAATACACATCATTTTCCCATTTTTTTGTGTAGTACTCATATCATTTTCCCCCTTTTTTGATAGTAAGGGAAAAGGTCTATACCTTAGAGCTTATCAAAAATGTGTGAGTGTGAAGAATTCATGTCTTCCATCATTTTATCCCATTGTTCTTTTAGGTTCTCAAGAGCCATGTGCTCGAGTGTGATCTTGGAGTGCATGTCATAGATGTTGTCTGCTACTGACATCTTAGGAGTTGCTATCAGTTTCTGTGTTGAACTGATGTGTTGTTGAAGAAATGTAAGGTTTGATAGAAGTTGAGCTTAGAGCTCAGTTACTTCTTCCCTAAAATGTGTCTCTGCTTCCCACAATTCCTACCTTAAGCTTTTTATCTCTATGATCTTCTCATAATGCAATTTAACTACATTGTCTCCATCAGTGGTTAAGCTTTTTGCACTGTTTGCTAGATCTATATCTAGCTTTGCAATGTTGTCACTATTCTCTTTAGTGAACTTGTCTAATGTGCTCAATTTTTGAATTAAGGTTATAGCTTCAGTTATGATTGGATCTAATTCAGTAATGAATTCTAATAGCTTTACCTTATTGACCGTCACTTCTTGGCTGATGTTCTCAATGTGCTTCTACTGGTACTTCTACTCTGCTCTCTCCTCAATTGCCTTCTCAACATCAATATATTGAGTTGTTATTGCTTTCGTGAGAGTGGATAATTGATCTAGAATGGGATTTTTTTTATCAATATCAACGTCGGGCACAATTTGATGTAATATGTCTCGTGTTGTCTCTAGTACCATGGAGTCCCTGTGTTGTTTCTTCAGCTTCTCTTGTAATGCCTTTCTTTGGCATATTTCTCTGTATTCTTGTAATGCTTCAAAATCAAGTGTAGATGGGTCACACTTTGGTATTTCAATAAGTTCATCCAAGGTGACTTCCAACTTGTTCTTCTTTGATTTCTTTCTCTTCTTTTGTGAGTCACTAGAATGTAAAACCATTGCCAATTTCTCGACTTTCTTAGTTGTGTTTGATGAAGTTACCTGTTGTGCTTCTTTTTGTTGCTTGGTGTCAGTTTCAACTTGTCAGTTGTCAGTAGATGTCTCCACATTCACCTTTACTTCGTCAGTAGCATGTTTTTCAGTTTCCTCAAGAGTACCATCTTTAGGTTTGTCTCCTTTATCGGTGTCCTTAGCTTCATCATTCTTTGTTTCTGCATTCTTATTTGTTGTATCTGCATCCTTTTCTATATATCTTCCTATAACCTTATTAGTATCAGTTACATTTTGAGTGGCTCTTGCTAACCATTGGCATTGCCTTTCTTTTCTTCTTCCCCTGCATCCTTGGGAGTATCCTTTTCAGGTGACTTGTTTGATTCTTGCAGAATATTGATAGCTTGTATCAATATTGGCATGTTGCCTGGAATGTTTACTTGTGCAGTATCAACTATTGTGCCCTACTCATCGGTTGTGTCCTTTGCAATAGTGACATATTGATCTTTATTAACTTCCTCTGCTAGGTCATCAGTAATGTCAATGATGTTAGTATCCACAATGTTGTCATTTGTGGTGTCTGGCCATGATTCATCTGCAACATCTGCATTCTTGTTCTCGGTTGTATCATTTTCTTCCTTGTCTAACTTAATAGCGTGTGTCATCTTGAGTTGCCTTATCAACATCTTGTTGTTGTAGGTCTTTGTCGGGGCTTTCCTCCTCAGTAGGTCTATTCATTGTTTTACACCATTTCTTATGGCTATCTTGCTCAATCTCTATAATCTTTTCTTCAAGAAATTTATATGCTCTCAACTTTGGTGAGAACTCCTTTCTGTACTTCTCCATCATTTCATCTATTTCTACCTTCTTGGATTCAGGTGGCATGAGAGTAATAAGTACTCTTTCTCTTATTTCTTTCTCATTCTTCAAAGAAAATGTCCATCTAGAGTATAGTCTATCTAATAGTTCTCTTGGTACATGATTGCCTTCAAACTGAATTAGTACATATTTAAACTTGTACATTTTTTCTATGATGGCATCCTCTATTTTATTATGATCTTCTAGGTCTAATTTCAACCATCTTCTAATATTTGAATCTATAATAGATCCTAAGTTTGTAATAGATTTACAAATGTCATCAATAGATTCAGGATATTTTACCTTGACACTTTCTAACTCTATATCTTCATCCTTCTCAATGTCTTCAATATTCTCTCGGGTTCTGATGAACTTCCTTCCTCTTTTGTTTTTCCCTCTCTTCAGTGTGGTAGCTTTCCTGTTGTATGTTCTTACCTTTCTGTTCTTCAAAGGTTAAGGAGTAGAATCCTTTGATGTTTGGCTTCTTGTCCTAGAAGCATCTGTTGTCCTTAGCTTTTTAGTTGGTTGAGGAGGTGGTGAATCTGACTCTGTTTCCTCAAAGTCATCCTTTTCCTCAGTTTTATCGATAGATAACTATTCTTTGGTTTCTTCCCCCTGTTCAACTTCTTCATCCTGTTCAATTTCTTCTTCAGTTGCCGACAATATTTTCTTGAGATTTTTCACCATCTTGTCCTTCTTCCTGACAATTTTCTTAATAACCAGGCCATATTTTATTCTTGTCTTGGCCTGTTGATATGTTCCAAACTTGGGTTGTTTCTTATCTAGTGGTTCATTAATCAAGTCATCAATTGCCTTAGTTGCAAGATCAATGTTTATTTCCTACTCCAATGGTTGTAACCATTCTATCCTTAGTACAATAGGTTTAATGTAAGTATTATCTGTATCAACCATAAAACATATCTTATCTTTATATTTTTCAATGATTTTTTCAGGGATTCCTACCCTCTTTTGCATTTGGTCTTTAAATACATTGAAGTATTCATCCATGACTGTCTCAAAGTTATCTCCCAATGATGCTATGTCTTCACTGATTTGCATGGTGAATGGTTTGGTGCTATCCCATTTCACATCTCCTACCGATGGGAATGTTTCTTAAAAGTAGAAGAAAATACACATTATGAGAGAGCCAAAATTACATGTGCTTGACTTCGCATTCCTACTAGTCTTTAAGTTATCTTTCAACTAATTTAGAATAAGTTTGGATAAGTCTAATTGTGTTCCCTTCTTCACAATTTTGTAGGCTGTCTACTACACCTGATGCTATGTTGTTCAATCTACTGGCTTGGAAGAATTTGTAGCCTAGAACGCATGCATTGAACTTCATCTTATCATCGGTTATGGTGGAAAATTTTAGTCCTCTGCCATCCCATTTGGCTCTTGTCATGTTCTTGGTCTCGACCTTAGGTGGATGCTTCAGTGCTTTCACCTTTTTAGTTATAGGGTAATTGGTGACAACATGGATGACATCTTAGGTTATCACCTTCGCTTCATCAAGTCATAGCTTGTGGTTATGCATTTGTCTTAGTACTAACCAAATCCATTCAATTTTGAATACCTTCAGGAACATTAGGGCATTAGTGATCCCTTTTACTTCTATATGCTTGTGTTCATCTTTTAGTGTTCCATCTTTGTTGCATAGCTTCTTATAAGCTTCTTCAACTTCTAAAGTTCCTATCTCTGCAATCTTGCAGTGTATGAAAGATCGATCATCTTCCATGAGCAAAACCCTAGCTGGTATTCGTGAGAATGCTCCAACATCATCGGGTTGTGAGGCAACCTCAGGATGAATCTTGTAGTTAGGTTCCTCACATGCCAAATTCTTGATGAGCTTGAACCCATCCTTCTTTGTGTTCTTGGATTTCACAGTTCTTAATGTCAAGGCCATTTTGAGAATTTAGGGCTTCATGTGAAATGTGCAAAAATAGAGTTGTCAGTTCTGTAGAACTTACTATTTACTATTGCAAAGATTTTTGATCTACTTTGGAGTGCTCAATGTCAATTTTTGGTCACTTTGTGATTCAGTCTCTTTCTTCTAAAAAATCACCTTGGTCTCTCTACTCTGGTCATCATGAACAATGAGTTGTTCCGTTTCCCTATTTATAGCTGATGACCTAAAACACATGTCATAAATGCTTACCAACTCCTCGATGTATAAAGATAGAGTTCGTCAATGAAGACTTTATTTTCCTTCAGTGAAAATCATAACATTTTGGAGCAATCGTTATTCCTTCTTGCTTTTACCAATGGGTTTCTGTGTCATAGAAAACTTTGTTCACTTTTCTTGTTTTCTGACGAGGCTTGGTTTACACTTAGCAACTTTGCTTTCTTAGTTTAACCTATAGATCTTATGGCAAGACATATTTTCAATTAGTGTCAAAACACTCAGTCATTCAGTGTTACTCGAGTATACAATGTTACCTAAGTATACAGTGTTGCCCGAGTGTTCAGCATCACCTGAGTGTTCAGTATCACTTGAGTGACATTTTATCACCCGAGTAGTCTTTTGGACCCGAGTGACAGTTTGAAGCTGACTTTGCATATATTTTTAAATATATATTTGTTTATTTCAAGCTGACTTACAAAGTTGTTTATTGGACAAAGATATATATGTAAGATAGTTTGTTTATCCAATATGTAGAATATGTATATAGTATGAATGTATAAACAAAATATGATATGATTATGCAAATGGCAGTTTGAGTTAAGTGAAGAAGTGTTCAAGATAGCAGAGACTTATCTATCACATTCAGGTGACTAGTTATATCTCAAAGGATCTTATTCAGCAATCACATTTGCACAAATCATATCATCAACTGGTTCATTCTCACAGGTGGATCAAAAAAATCCTTTAACAAGGTGGACCTAATAATCCTTTCTTTAAATCTCTTAATAGAGTTGAATTACTTATTGTATTGTACGAAATCCTTTAACAAGGTGGACCTAACAGTCCTTTCTATTCTCCTAACAGGGAAGACCATTAGAAGTGGTCATTGTAAGCTTTAACATGATAAATTTATACTACTGTACTAAATCTTGTGGGTATCATCCCCACCCCAGTTTTACTTTCTTTTGGAAGGTTTCTGGGTAACCAAATATTGTGTTATGTGTTGTATCTGATTCTTTAGTTTCAAGTTATATTCATGCAAAAAAAAAGATAATCTAATTATGGACTAAAAGGATTAAGTTTTATTGATTCCTTATTCACCCCCCCCCCTCTCTCAGTCATTGGGCACATCATATAATTCCAATAATTGGTATCTGATCAGTGGTTCTCTTATCAGAAGTTTACATCTTGAGAAAAGATCAAAGGATATGGAAAAATACAGACTAGAGAAAGCCATTGAGAATGAAAAGATAGATCTTAAAGTGTCCATGGATGAGATCATAAAACTTAAGGGACAACTCTCGCTTTCCCTAAAGAGAAGAAAATAATTAGCAGTGTAGATGAATGACAAGAACTATTTAGAAGAAAGAATCAAAGAACTTTGCAAAGCTAAGAGATCAGGACAAGTTGATGTAGCCATTGAATAATTTCTTGCAAAGAATCTCAATTTACATGAAGAAGTCATAAAGTTGAAAAGAGAATAGGAAGTTCACTCAATCAGAATGTGTGAAGTCATGGAACTACAGAATAAAGAAGCAGATGACAAAAATATAGCACAAGAAGATAAAAGAATGCTGAGTACAAGATTAGAGGAAAAAGAAAATGAAATCCAACACTTATCACTTCAGAAAGCTGATTTGGTAAGTCAACACAACAATTCAACACAAGAAGTTGTCAACCTAAGGACAAAAAATCAAAGACTGCAGAATGATCTCAATACTGAAAAAGCAAACAAATGAAAGTATGGTGAATTCACAAACTAGCATGGATCAGGCAACTTAACTGAGAAATCATGGACAGACTGAATTAGGATATACTGAACAAGGTGAATCCTCACAATAATGAGCTCAAAGGAACAATAGACCTAAATGCAATCACTGTGGTAAGATAGGGCATACATAAAATAAATGTTGGAGCAATGGAAAGTCAAAATTTAATGGTAAATTCTATAGCTGCAACAAACATGGACATAGAGAAAGTGAATGCAAAGAGAAACCTAAGTTTGAAGGGAAATGCTACAGACGCAACAAACAAGGTCATAAATCTTTTGAGTGAAGAGCTAAGAATTGGAATCCTACTGAACAATTAGCTAAGGCAATTTTTGGTTGGGATTACAACACTTGGTATAGATGTTGTCACTGTGGTGAATATGGACACATTGGTGCAAATTGTGTGAAGACTCACTTCAAAAAAAGAGATCATACTAAGAGATTCTATGTGTGTAAACAAATCGTTCATCTGAGCAAGAGCTGTATGAATAGAGAAAAGGTTGATACTAGTTTTGAGAATGGTAAAACCAAAGTCTCAGAAATCAGAGCTCGGATGAGAAATAAATGGGTAAGGAAATCCTAAGAAAATTGAGATCAAAGAAACGAAGGATCTAATGACACCCTAAATAATGAGATGGGTGGATCCATCATTAAAAAATAAGAAAGTAAGGAGATGAATGGAACTGTGCAATAACAAGCCATCCTACATTAGTTCTAGGCAAGCAATATAGTCCATGTCTGCATATTTATTCATAAGGACATTTTGTAGTTCAATATGAGTCAGAATGTTAGTTACACTTGGGTCACTCTAGTTCACCCAAGCTGAGTCGGGCAGTGTTGATAACTGGAAAGTTAGTTTCACCTGAGCCTCTAAGTGAATATTGGAGAAACAACTGAGTCATGCTAGCTACTATGTACGGAGCATTTAATGAAATACTCTAACGGTTGAAAATCTATTATATATGAAGGATTGTGAAGAGTATTGTTTACAATGCTTTTAGTTTACAAGTCAATTCAGAGATTTAACAATTATGTGTGAATTTGTGATTGAAACTGGAGTTTTATTATTTCGTTTGAGCAATATGGCATCGAATTCCAGTAGCAAGGTCAAGAAAGGTTCAGAGATGCTAGTAAGGAATACAATTTGTGATCCTCCCCTGTTCAAGCTTCATCTGGTAGTTGCAGAGGAAATACACCCAATGGGAGCTCATTCCCTAATCCCTCTAAGAGTGTTACTGGTCAATGAAATTCACAAATTCTATCACTGCAACATACAAGAGCTTGCAACCAGTGAGATGAATCAAACATATGATAAGTTATGCACAAACAAGAAACTGAAGCCTTAGCATAAACACCTCAAAACCAAGGGTTTGACACATATCATGCATATGCTAAGGGACTTCCAAAAAAAGTGGATGAGATATGTTCTTAGTCATATTCATGACATGAAACTATGTATGGATCATCCTATGAAGATCAGCAAGTAGATAATTCACCGTGTTATCAGGTTCCCTATGCTACACAAGCCAAAATCTACCAAAACCCTAAACATGGATGAACTAGTAGAGTTAAATCTTGTTGAGTGGGATGAAAGATGCATGAGACTCAATGGAGTAATAAACATGGAGATGAAATTTGGCATTCATGTGATAGCACACTAGATATATAGCTCGAGTAGACCCAACAGTGTTGCATGCGAAGCTTTTGACCTAGCCTACAAAGTTGTCAAGAAAAATCTGGTATTTGACATAGTAGAATTGCAACTTATTCAATTGAGAAAGAACATGGATAGCATCCGAGTATCAAAAACCAATTCATGTAAGTTTGGTTCTCTTCTAATATGCATACTATTTTATGTTGAGAAGTTATTTCCCTCCAAAGGAACAGTAGTATAGAAAAATGATAGACCAATCATTCATCAAATTAATGATTTCATAGCTGAGATGGGAGATAATTTTGATAGTATCATGGATGATTACTTTGAAAGTTTCAAATAGAAAATGTAGAGTAGATATAGGATTCCCAAACAACTAGTTGAGAAGTACAAAGAAGAAATCCATTTTCTAGTTGATTGTGATAAAGTGTATATACAAGCAGTAAAGCCTAGGGTTGCATGGGTACAACCCTTTCCATATGAAGTTAATAATGAGGACACTAAAGATATCATAGAGGCTCTTGTGAATGAACCTGTCAATCCACGGGCACCCTACTTTGGATCCTATGAGAAAGCTAAGAGAAGGATATCTCTGGAAATTGAGATTCCTAAGATATTGAAGAGAGGAAGAAAGAGACTTGATACATTCAAGAAGAATTATGGCAAGACCTCTGACGCTCCTTCAATATCTGAGAGAAATGAGGAAAAAGTTAAAACATAGGAGATTGACAAAATTGAATCTATCAAGAAAGAGACTGATGTTAATCATCCACATAACAAAAGGAAGACAACACCTAAACAGAAGAAAGAAAAAGGCACTACTCTTGTTGTCACCCTAAGAAGATCTAGGAGAAAGCTTATATTAAGTGATGAAGAGGATGAAGATGAAGAAGATATTGTGGTCTTCACTAAACCCACACCCACACTTGATCAAAAGATCAAAGACCTTAAAGAAGGAAGAGCCACAAGTTCTTTGAAATCACTGAAGTATGCTTCTAGGATAGAAGAAGAGAAGAAGAAAATTGAGCAAGCAGTGGTGGAGAAGATGGAAAAGTAGAAATATGACCCTTTCGAGTTGAAGAGTTATATGATAGAAGACTTATTTAAGGCAGTCTCTATTCCTTGGAAGAATGTAGTACTAATTTAAAGAGATACAAGGGAAGAGACATTGAAGTAGGTCATGCCTACAATGAAAGGCAAATAAGTGAAAGAGGCCTTAAGTAAATATGAGAATAATCAAACCCCCATATTCAGGGCATTTCAAATATTAAACAAAAATATAGAATAAGTATCTCAGCGTGCCACATTAGTGTGGAAATCAATATTTGATATTGCAAAGCACAATGTGAAGGAAGAAGTACTGAGTACAGACCCTCCAACACAAGGAAATGATGAACCTATACCTGAGGTATAGACTATTGAAGAGTCCAATGCAGAGAATATTGTAGTTGAGGTAATGGCATCACTACCCCAATATCCCATACATAGTATAGTGACTCCGAGAAAAGACAAGGTTGCAGAATCTACATCAAAATAGACAAAACCCGAGCAACATGCTTCTCTTACTACTGAGACATGCACACCTGATTCAATGAAAGGAAAGGTAGAAATTTCTACATTTGATTCATTATTTAGTATTGATCCAAAAATTGGTAATATAAAGGTCAATGACCTAATTGGATTAAATACTGATACTAAGGATAAGGTAGATAAAGGTAAGGAAATTGTTCCTTCATCGAGTCCTAAATTAGAGGCATCAATAACTAATGAGATAGATCTGGATAAAAAGATTGTGATTCCTAATTGGGATCTATCCAACCTATCTGTAGAAAAAAATGGATATTTTGGGAGAAATATGGAAGAAAAGGGCCTCACAACAAAAACTCAGAAAGGAAAGACAAAGAAACAAAGTACTTGAAGATGTAAAAGGCATATTTGTAGATGCTTTGCATATTGAAGTCAATAAAAGTGAATCAATAATGGCCCAACTTGTTGAGATTGTCCACAAGTTCAACACATACATGAATGGTCAAGAGAAGTTACTTGAGAAGGCGGAGAAGAAATTTGAGAACAAGGTTCTAGAGAGCATTGCAAAGAAGATTGCAATTGGCCAAGTGCATCTTACACAAATTATCAGCACTCTAGAAACCACTGTGAAAAGTGTGGTAGCATTATTTGTAAAGTTGAGTTACTCCTCCAACTTTACCATGGAAATCAAGAATAAGATAGTAAAGATAGATGCTGACATGAAGGAAAGTGCAAGGAAGTTATCACTTGAACCGAGTACCAGTTCTGCTCACTTCATGAAAGTAAAGTATCTTACTGATTTATAGGCTAAAGTGTTGAGAGAAGAAGCAAGAATCAGAGAATATCTTACAACCATTCAGAGCCAACTTCTACCACACATGGATGGAATGCAGAAATGAATAACACATGCTAAAAATCTCATCCATGAAAACAAATTCTCAGTTTCCAAGCTGATGATAGAGATATCTGCAAAACTACAAGTTGAATTGCACATCTTGAAGGTGCTACAGGATAATTGGGATAACACTCTATCTCAAATTTTGAAGATACATAGTGATTTTCTATCCTACTTTGGGATAACCCTGTAGATGACATTTTTTTTTTGGCATTCTTGTCAAAAACAAGGGGGAAATATCATTGTATAAGAGGGAGATGTCATTGTAAATATTACATGTATAGAGAATAGTGTAGAAGGTATATGTTATAGTAAAAAATTTTAAAAATACAAAAATAGAGTCAGTTATACCCGAGCAGTAGAGAAAGTGTCAAAACCTAAGCAATCTGAAAGGGTGAGTTTTGACATATCATATACAAAGTTTAAAGATAAGTGTTTTTGTCACTAATGCCAAAGGGGTAGATTGTAGACCTTATGGCACGACATATTGTCAATTAGTGTCAGAACACTTAGTCATTTAGTGTTACCTGAGTATACAGTGTTACCTGAGTATACAGTGTTGCCCGAGTGTTCAGCATCACCCGAGTGTTCAGTATTGCCTGAGTGACATTTTATCACCTGAGTAGTCTTTTGGACCTGAGTGACAGTCTGAAGCCGACTTTGCATATATTGTTAAATATATATTTGTTTATTACAAGCCCACTTACACAATTATTTGTTGGATAAAGATATATATGTAAGATAGTTTGTTTATCCAATATGTAGAATATGTATATAGTATGAATGTATAAATAGAAGATGATATGATTATGCAAATGAAAGTTTGAGTTAAGTGAAGAAGGGTTTAGGACATCAGAGACTTATCTATCACATTCAAGTGATCATTTATATTTCAAAGGATCTTATTTAGCAATCACAGTTGCACACAGAAGATCATCAACTGGTTCATTCTCACAGGTGGTTCAGCAAAATCGTTTAACAAGGTGGACCTAATAGTCCTTTTTTTAAATTTCCTAACAGAGTTGCATTACTTATTATATTGTACAAAATCCTTTAACAAAGTGGACCTAACAGTCCTTTCTATGCTCCTAACATGGCAGACCATTATAAGTGGTCATTGTAAGCTTTAACAGGATAAATTTATATTGTTGTACTAAATCTTATGGGTATCATCCCCACCCCAGTTTTACTTTCTTTTGGAAGGTTTCTGGGTAACCAAATATTGTGTTATGTGTTGTATCTGGTTCTTTACTTTCAAGTTATATGAATGCAAACAAATAAGCTAATCTAATTGTGGAATAAAAGGATTAAGTTTTATTGATTCCTGATTCACCCCACTCTCAGTCATTGGGCACATCATATAATTCCAACATAACTGATGCTTCTCGGTAAGTTAAGGTAGTCTCAGCTTTGAGTGTATACCGACGGGTTTCGGTATGAATACCTGATAGCATAGTTATCACAAAATTTAACAAGTAATACCATGATGCATCTTTCTTATGCCAATTTGGCATTTAATCAATTGATATTTTAGAACTAAAGTAAAATAATAACTTGGGTTATGCAGTTCCATACTTACCTATTCTGCTTAGGTGGGGGTGGTGATGTCACCGGATCCATTGGATGGGGTCTCACCATTTGCATTACTCGGTCCAGCTTCATCATTGTTTGAAGATTTTCTCCATATTTTGTCTCTATCTCTCTGGATATCTTCAATGGTGTTTCCATTGGGATATGTGTTTGTCTCTGTCATTCGGTCTCTACAGTCTTTCTTGAGATGACCAACTTTATGACAGTGTAAGCATGCCATTCCGGGGTTAGTCCAGCCTCTAGAATTTCTAGTCCACTGTCTCATATAGTTTGCAACAATGTGACCATATCTTCCAAATACTATACAAATTTTCCAAGTGTTGTAATCCCATACATATTGGTTACTGACTCTTTTTGGTTGATAGGGAGTTTCTTGACCTTGAGGATTCCATGCTTGCTTTTTATTTTTCCAGCATTCAAGAGTTGTGTGCCCATTAATTTTTCAAGTAGGAAAGTACTTGTCCATGTAGGTTTCCTTCTTTGGTTGTTTCATCTCAAACTTACATTCATATGCTTTATGTCCTTTCTTGTTACATTTATAACAAAATCCTATGAATGAAGATGTAGATTTAGGAATACCTTTCATTTTGCCTCTGCATACATTTGATGTATGGCCTTGCTTTCCATAGTGATTGCATGTAAGCTTTCTTGGTCTTGAATTTGTATAGACATTATTTGGATTAGTTTGATATGATGAATCTCCTTTCTCGTTAAAACCTAGTTCGGTATTGTTGTTGACTCTTTGTTGTCCTTCAAGAAAATCATCCATTATTTTATTGCTTTCTTTAGCTTTCTTGATAATTTCATTATGCTACTACTGAATTCTTATTTCATGTTTCAAATTTTCATTCTCATCCCTTAGTTCAGTGATAACTTCTATTCTTTCAATGAGTTCAACATTTATTCTATTTCCTTCTTGACTCATAAGAATAATCTGATTTGTAATCTCATGGTGATGCTCTGTAAGTCTTTGTATTTCAGACTCTTTTTCTTGTATCTTTTGTGTGATCTTTCTTCTATCATCAATAGCTATTGTTATTTCTAGCTCATCTTGTCTAGCATTGTTCATGACATCAATCATCATTACTATCTGTGTCTCTTGACTAGTTTGCAGAGATTTAACTTGATCAACCAGATGTAGATTGATTTCCGTTAGGCTTGTGATGCTTTCTTCTGATATATCTTATGCTTTTATTGTAGTTGATCCTGAAGACTCAAATAAATCTAGTATCTCTTCCTCATGATAATCTATCTCATTTCATCGAGATAACATAATCTTTCTTTCATCTAGCAGTTGTCTCATGCTGATTCTAGCTTCTTTATACTGTTCATAGAACATCTAAATTTCAAGCTTCTTAATCTCAATATTTTTATAAAGTCTGTACTTCTCCATTGTATGATCTTTTTGTTGGGATTAATGGGAAGTATGTACTGAGAGGGGAGGGGTGAATCAGTACCTCTAAAATTTTTGTATCCCCTTTATCAATTAACCTTTGTAATCAATTGTATATCCATTCAATCTGATTTATACTATCTTGATGTGAGTTATATCAATTCATAACATTAACATTCATAGAAACATTCATGAAATTAATTTTACACATAACACAAGATATGATATCGCAGAAAACTCCTGTGAGGAAGTAAAAACTGTGGTGGGGATGGCACCCACAAAATCTTCACTATCTGCAGATTGGAAGGGGTCAGTTAAGGCTTACAATTTTGATCACTTCTAATGATCTACCCTGTTAGGAGTATCGGTGGAGACCTGTTAAAGTCTAATTTATTAAGATCTTTAGCAACATTGTTGAGTGTTTACTCGGTTAAGAGATTTGTTTTTCGACTGTTAAATCCACCTTCCTTGAAAGGATTTTTACACTTTTCTCCACTTGTTAAAATGATAGAAAATTAAAAATTAACCTAGTAAATGCAATCTCCTATTGCTGATACAAATACAATTTAGTTTACATGAAAAATATTATCACCTAATTGTGATTGAATAATACCTTTGATTCTCGATATGCTCTTTTCTTGGTTCTGATAACCAGATTCACCTTTTGTTGTTCTTGTTCTTGAAACTCTTAATCTAATCCATAGATGTGCTCATTTAATTCATTCATGTTCTCTCTCTTCACATTTTTAATAATAAATTATTCCATCATCTATTAATAGATGGATTGACTTCATCAAGTTTTGATAAAAATAATGTTAACTCTAAGATCAGGTTTACAACTTGTACCTAGATCTCCTAGTCTATGTGTTTTAAATCTGTTAGAATAATTAAAGCACTTACATTCATGTATCTTGTCCCCAAAGAAAATGGATTTAAAAACAAATAAATATCCTATAAATAGAATACACTTGCTTTAGCTGACGTGGAAGTTAGATCCACTTTTTTGCGGGCTGCAACTGACTTTCAGTTCTGTCTGTCGGTCATGACTGACTATCCTTCAGTTTGGTTCTATCAGTTTCTCTTTAAATGTCTTATCGGTCTGCACTGTATCTTACATGTCAGGTTCCTCTTTATCTTTCTACTTTGTGATTTCATTTTACACACTAAGTTGTGTCATCAATTCTCTTTACACTTAGTTATCTTCGGTGATCTCTTAATATCTAATCTTTGGTTTTCTCTTGTCCTGTCTTTCGGTGTATGATTAGCAAAAGTGTTGTTTGCATACTAATTTCAAATTAATGTCATCAATCTCCCCCTGTGACATTAGTATCTAAAACTGATATGTGCAAAATACTAACAAAATGTTAAGTATATACAACATATATAATCCTTAGTCATTTAATGACTCCCCCTATGTATATGTCGGTATAACTGTACATATGATATCTTTGTTCATCTAAATATATATCATTTTCCCTTTTTTTGTACAGTATAATACTCATATTCATTTTCCCCATGTAAGTATACCATAAACATATCATATTCCATTTTCCATTTGCCCATATGAATGAATGAATGAATACCATTTTCTTTTTATTTTGTACTCATATCATTTTCCCCCTTTTTGATATTAAGGGAAAAGGTCTTTACCTTTAGATCTTATAAAAAATGTGGGAGTGTGAAGACTTCATGTCTTCCATAATTTTCTCCCATTGTTCTTTGAGGTTCTCCAGAGCCATGTGCTTGAGTGTGATCTTGGAGTGCATGTCATAGATATTGTCTTCTATAGACATCTCAGAAGTTTCTATTAGTTGCCTTGCTGAACTGATGTGTTGTTGGAGTAGTGTAAGGTTTGACAGAAGTTGAGCTTGGAGCTTGGTTACTTCTTCCCTAAAGTGTGTTTTTGCCTCACATAGTTCCCGCCTTAACCTTTTTATCTCAATGATATTCTCATAATGCAGCTTAACTGCATTGTCTCCATTAGTGGTTAAGCTTTGTGTACTATTTGCTAGATCTGTATCCAACTTTGCAATGTTGTCACTCTCTTTAGTGAACCTTTCTATTGTGCTCAATTTTTGTATTAAGACTATAGCTTCAGATATTATTGGATCTAATTTAGTGATGACTTCTGACAGCTTTACCTTGTTTACCGCTACTTCTTGGCTGGTGTTCTCAATGAGCTTTTATTGGTACTTCATCTCAGATCTCTCCTCAATTGCCTTCTCAGCATCAATATTCTAAGTTGTTATTGCTTCAGTTAGAGTAGCTAATTGATCTAGTATCAGTTTTTTTTTATCAATATCAACATCGGGCACAATTTCATGTAATATGTCTTGTGTTGTCTCCAGTACCATGGAGTCCCTATGTTGTTTCTTTAGCTTCTATTGCAATGCCTTTCTTTGGCATATTTCTCCATATTCTTGTAATGCTTCAAAGTCAAGTGTAGATGGGTCACACTTTGGTATTTCTATAAGTTCATCCAATGTGACCTCTAACTTGTTCTTCTTTGATTTCTTCTTCTTCTTCTTCTGTGAATCACTAGAATGTAAAACCATTGCGAATTTCTTGGCTTTCTTTGTTGTGCTCGATGAAGTGACCTATTGTGCTTCTTTCTGCTTCTTGACATCGGTTTCAGCTTGTGGGTGTCTGTAGATGTCTCCACATTCACCTTAACATTGTCGGTAGCACGCTTGTTAGTTTCCTCAAGAGTACCATCTTTAGGTGTGTCTCCTTCATTGGTGTCCTTAGCTTCATTAGTCTTGGTTTCTACATTCGTTTCTTCTGTATCTGCATCCTTTTCTTTATCTCCTCCACTAACCTTATCAGTGTCGGTTACATCTTGAGTATCTCTGATGTCTTACTCGCCATTAGTGTTGTATTTTTTTTCCTCTTCCTCTGCATTGTTGGGAGTATCCTTCTTGGGTGACTTGCTTGATTCTTGCAAGATATTGATAGCTTGTATCAATATTGGCATGTTTCCTAGAATATTCACTTGTGCAGTATCAAAATTTGTGTCCTGCTCATCGGTTTTATCCTTTGCAATAGTGACATCTTCATCCTTATTCACTTCCTCTGCTGGGTCATCGGTAATGTCTATGACATTAGTATCCACAATTTTGTCATTTGTGGTATCTGGCCATGATTCATCTGCAACATCTGCAGTCTTGTTTCCTATTGTATCATCTTCTTCTTTGTCTAACTCAATAGATGTGTCATCTTGAGTTGCCTTGTCAACATCTTGTTGTTGAAGTTCTTTGTTGGGGCTTTCCTCCTTAGTAGGTCTATCCATTATCTTACACCATTTATTGTGGCTGTCTTGCTCAAGCTCTATAATCTTTCCTTCAAGAAATTTGTATTCTCTCAGCTTTGGTGAGAACTCCTTTTTGTACTTCTCTATCATTTCATCAATTTATACCTTCTTTGATTTAGGTGGCATGAGAGTAACAAGTACTCTCTTATTTCTTTCTAATTATTCAAAGCAAATGTCCAACAAGAGTATAGTCTATCCAAGAGTTCCCTTGGTACATAACAGCCTTCAAACTGAATCAGTACATATTTAAACTTGTAAATTTTAGCTATGATGGCATCCACTACTTTAATCTGATCTTCTGGGTCTAACTTCAACTATCTTTTGATCTTTGAATCTGATATAGATCCAAAGTTTGCAATAGATTTCCATATGTCATCAATAGATTCAGGAGGTGTTACCTTGACACTTTCTACTTCTACAACTTCATCCTGCTCAGTGTGTTCTATATCCTCTTGGGTTCTTATGAATTTTCTTCCTCTTTTGTTTTTCCCTCTCTTTGGTGCGGTAGCTTTCCTTTTTTATGTCCTGACCTTTCCTTTCTTTAAAGGTGAAGGAGTAGAATCCTTTGATGTTTGGCTTCTTGTCCTAGAAGTAGCTATTGTCCTTGGATTTTTAGTTGGTGGAGGAGGTGGTGAATTTGACTCTATTTTCTTGGATTCATCCTTTCCTTCATCTTTATCAACAAATAACTGTTCTTCGGTTTCTTCCTGATGTTCAACTTCTTCATCCTTTTCATCTTCTTCCTTGGTTGCTGACAGTATCTTCTTGAGATTCTTCACCATTTTTTCCTTCTTTCTGACAATTTTCTTAACAACTAGGCCAGACTTTATTCTTGTCTTGGCCTCTTCATATGTTCCAAATTTTGGTTGTTTCTTATCCAATGGTTCATTTATCAAGGCATTAATTGCCTTAGTTGCAAGATCAGTGTTGATCTCATATTCCAATGGTTCTAACCATGTTGTCCTTGGTACAACATTATTAATGTATGTATTGTCTGTATCAAACATGAAGCATACATCATCCTTATAATTTTCAATGAGTTGCTCGGGGATTCTTACCCTCTTTTGCATTCGGTCTTTGAATACATTGAAGTATTCATCCATGACTATCTCAAATTTATCTTCCAGTGTAGCTATGTGCTCATTGATTTACATGGTGACCGGTTTGGTGTTGTCCCATTTCACATCTCCTACCGATGGGAATGTTTCTTGAAAATAAAAGAAAATACACTTTATTAGTGAGCGAAACTTACATGTGTTTGAATTTGCATTCCTAATAGTCTTTAAGTTGTCCTTCAACTGATTCAGGAGTAGTTCAGATAAATCTAATTGTGTTCCCTTCTTCACAATTTTGAACATTGTGTCCACTGCACCTGATGCTATGTTGTTCAATCTGCTTGCTTGGAAGATTTTGTAACCTAGGACACATGCACCGAACTTGATCTCATCATCGGTTATTGTTGTAACTTTCAGTCCTCTGCCATCCCATTTGGCTCCTATAATTTTCTCGATCTCGGCCTTTGGTGGATGTTTTAGTGCCTTAACTTTCTTAGTTATTGGATAACCGGTGACCGCATGAATAACATCTTGGGTTATTACCTTTGGTTCATCAAGCCATAGCTTATTGTTATGCATTCCTCTTAGCACTAACCGAATCCATTCAGTTGTGAAAACCTTCGGGAACATTAGGGCATTGGTGAGCCCTTTTACTTCAATATTCTTATGTTCATCTTTTAGTGTTCCATCTTCATTGCACAACTTCTTATAAGCTTATTCAACCTCTGATGTTCCTATTTCTTCAATCTTGTAGTGTATGAAAGATCAAATGTCTTCCACAAGTAAAACCTTAGCTGGTATGTGTGAAAATGCTCCAGTGTTGTCAACTTGTGAGGAAACCTCAGGATTTATCTTGTAGTTGGGTTCCTCACACACTGAATTCTTGATGAGTTTTAACTCATCCTTATTTGTGTTCTTGGATTTCACAGTTCTTGATGTCGAAGAAATTTTTAATTTTAGGGCTTCCTGCGTGATGTGTAAAAATAGAGTTGTCGGTCTCGTAGAAATTAATGTTTACTGCTTCCAAAGATTTATTATTTTCTTTGGAGTTTTGTGTGTTGTTTCATGGTCACTCTGTAACTTAGTTAATTTCTACTCAAAAATTTCCTTGGTCTCTTTTCTCTAGTTGTCATGACAAATGAGTTGTTCCTCTACCCTATATAGTGTTGCCCTAAAACACGTGTCATAAATTCTTACCTAATCCTTGGTGTATGAAGACAGATTTTGTCAGTGAAGACTTCAATTTCCTTTGGTGACACTCATAACATTTCAGAGCAGTCGATAATTCACTTTCTTTTACTGACAGGTTTCCGTGACACTCATAACATTTTGGAGCAGTCGATAATTCACTTGCTTTTACCGACAAGTTTCAGTGTCACTGACAACTTGTTCATTTGCTTGTTTTCCAACAAGGCTTGGTTTATACTTAGCAACTTTGATTTTAACTGAAAGTTCTCGGTAAGTGTACACATTCTCAGTTTTGAGTGTATACCGACAGGTTTCGATAAATATGATCGAAAGCATAGTTAGCACAAATTTTAACAAGTAATACCATGATACATCTTTACTTATGCTAATTTGGCATTATATCAATATTATTATGGAACTGATGTAAAATAATAGCTTGGGCTAATGTAGTTCCATGCTTACTTGTTCTTCTTAGGTGGGGGTGATGATGTCACTAGATCCATTGTATGGGGTGTCACCATTTGCATTGCTCATTCCAGCTTCATCATTGTTTGAAGCTTTTCTCCACATTTTATCTCTAGCTCTCTAGATGTCTTCAATGGTGTTTCCATTGGCATATGTGCTTGTCTCTGTCATTTGGTCTCTGCTGTCTTTCTTGAGATGACCAGCTTTATGACAATGTAAGCATGCCATTCCGGGTTTAGTCCAGCCTCTAGACTTTCTAGTCCACGGTCTCATATAATTTGCAACAATGTGACCATATCTTCCACATGTTGTACAATTTTTCCAAGTATTGTAGTCCCATACATACTGATTACCAACTCTCTTCAGTTGATAGGGAGTTTCTTGACCTTTAGACTTCCATGCTTGTATTTTCTTCTTCCATCATTCAAGAGTTGTGTGCCCATTCATTTTGCAAGTAGGATAGTACTTTTCCATGTAGGTTTCCTTCTTTGGTTGTTTCATCTGAGACTTACATTCATATGCTTTATGTCCTTTCTTGTTACATTTACAACAAAATCCTATGAATGAAGATGTAGATTTAGGAATACCTTTCATTTTGTCTCTACATACTTTTGATGTATGACCTTGCTTTCCATAGTGATTGCATGTAAGATTTATTGATCTTGAATTTGTGTAGACATTCTTTGGATCAGTTTGATTTGATGATTCTCCATTCTCGGTAAAACCTAGACTGGTATTGTTGTTGACTATTCGTTATCCTTCAAGAAAATCATCCATTCTTTTATTTCTTTCTTCAGCTTTCTTGATAATTTCATTATGTTGTTTCTGAATTCTTATTTCATGTTTCAACTTTTCAATCTCATCCCTCAGTGCACCAATAGATTCTATTCTTTCAATAAGTTCAACATTTAATCTATTTGCCTCTTGACTCATAAGAATAATCAGATTTGTAATCTCATGGTGATGCTTTGTAAGTCTTTGTATTTCAGACTCTTTTTCTTGTAGCTTTTTTGTGATCTTTCTTCTATCATCAATAGCTAGTGTTGTTTCTTTCTCAGCTTGTCTAGCATTATTCATGACATCAATCATCCTTACCATCTGTGTCTCTTGACCGATTTGTAGAGATTTAACTTGTCCAGCCAGATGTAGATTGATTTTAGTTAGGCTTGTGATGCTTTCCTATGATGTATCTGATGCTTTTCTTGTAGTTGATCCTGAAGACTCAAAGAAATATGGTATCTCTTCCTCATGATAATCTGTCTCATTATAGCAAGATGCCATATTATTTATTTCATCTAGCAGATGTCTCATGTTGATTCTAGCTTCTTTACACTGTTCATAGAACATCTAAATTTCAATATTTTTATTCTCAATATTTTAATCAAGTCTGTAATTCTCCGTTGTATGATCTTTTCTCTTAATTCTTTAAGCTTTCCAAGAAGAGACTTGATCTATAATACCAATTTTTTGGATTAATGGGAAGTATGTACTAAGAGGGGAAAGGTGAATCAGTACCTCTAAAACTTTTGTATCCCTTTTATCAATTAACCTTTGTAATCATTTGTATATCCATTCAATCTGATTTATACTATCTTTATGTGAGTTATATCAATTCATAACATTAACATACATGTGAACATTCATAGAAAAATTCATGAAAGTAATTTGACACATAACACAAGATATGATATCGCAGAAAACTCCTGTGAGGAAGTAAAAACTGTGGTGAGGATGGCACCCACAAAATCTTCACTATCTGGAGATTGGAAAGGGCCAGTTAGGGCTTACAATTTTGATCACTTCTGATGATCTACCCTATTAGGAGTATCGGTGGAGACTATTTAAAGTCTACTCTGTTAAGAGCTTTAGCAACACTATTGAGTGTGCACTCGGTTAAGAGATTTGTTGTTGGACTGTTAAACCCACCTTCCTTGAAAGGATTTTTACACTTTGCTCCACTTGTTAGAATGATATCAAATTACAAATTGACCTGGTAAATGAAATCTCCTATTGTTGATACAGATCCAATTTCATTTACATGAAAAATATTATCACCTAATTGTGATTGAATAATACCTCTGATTCTCGGTATGCTCTGTTCTTTGTTCTAATAACCAGATTCACCTTTTGTTGTTCTTGTTCTTTAAACTATCAATCTAATCCATATATGTGCTCATTTGATTCATTCATGTTCTCCTCTCTCTTCACATCATTAATAATGAATGATTGCATCATCTATTTATAGATGGATTAACTTCATCAAGTTTCGATAAAAATAATGTTAACTCTAAGATCAGGTTTACAACTTGTACCTAGATCTCCTAGTCTATGTAAATTAAATCAGTTAGACTGATTAAAGCACTTACATTCATTTATCTTGTGCCCAAATAAAATGGATTTAAAAACAAATAAATATACTATAAATAGAATACACTTTATTTATCTGACGTAGAAGTTAGATCCACTTTTTGTAGGCTGCAACTGACTTTCGGTTCTGTCTATCAGTCATGCTTGACTGTCCTTCAGTTTGGTTCTGTTGGTTTCTCTTTAATTGTCTTGTTATTCTACACTGTATCTTGCATGTCAGGTTCCTCTTTATCATTTTTCTTTGTGATTTTGGTTTACACACTAAGTTGTGTTGTCGGTTCTCTTTATACTTAGTCATCTTCGGTGATCTCTTAATATCTGATCTTTGGTTTTCTCTTGTCCTGTCTTTCGGTGTATGCTTACCGAAAGTGTCATTTGCATTCTAATGGAAAATTAATGTCATCACTTTTCTCATAAGCCTTTAAGCTTTCCAAGAAGAGACTTAGGTCTGATACCAATTATGGGATTAATGGGAAGTATGTACTGAGAGGGGAGGGGTGAATCAGTACCTCTAAAAATTCTATATCCTTTGATCAATTAACCTTTGTAATCAATTGTATATCCATTCAATCTAATCTATACTATCTTGATGTGAGTTATATCAATTTCATAACATTAACATACATGTGAACATTCATAGAAATATTCATGAAAGTAATTTGACACATAACACAAGATATGATATCGTAGAAAACTCCTGTTAGGAAGTGAAAACTACGGTGGGGATGACACCCACAAAATATTCACTATCTGCAAATTGGAAGGGGCTGGTTAAGGCTTACAATTTGATCACTTCTGATGATATACCCTATTAAGAGTATCAATGGAGACCTGTTAAATTCTAATCTGTTAAGAGCTTTAGCAACACTGTTGAGTGTGTACTCAGTTAAGATATTTGTTGTTGGACTATTAAATCCACCTTCCTTGAAAGGATTTTTACACTTTGCTCCACTTGTTAGAATGATAAAAAATTACAAATTGACCTAGTAATTGCAAGCTCCTATTATTGATAAATATCCAATTTAGTTTACATGAAAATATTATCACCTTATTGTGATTGAATAATACCTCTTTTTCTCGGTAGCCTCTGTTCTTGGTTCTCATAACGAAATTCACCGTTTGTTGTTCCTGTTCTTCAAACCTTCAATGTGATCCATAGATGTGCTCATTTCCTTCATTCATGTTCTCATCTCTCTTCACATCCTTTTTCATCCATCAATAATGAATGATTGCATCATCTATTTATAAGATGGATTGACATCTTCAAGTTTCAAGAAAAACAATGTTAACTCTAAGATCAGGTTTACAACTTGTACCTAGATCTCCTAGTCTATGTGCTTTAAATCAGTTAGACTTGTTAAAGAACTTAAATTCATTTTTCTCGTCCCTAAAGAAATGGATTTTAAAAAAATAAGTATCCTATAAATAGAATAAGCTTTCTTTATCTGACGTGGAAGTCAGATCCACTTTTTGCGGGCTGCAACTGAATTTTGGTTTCTGTTTGTCAGTTATGCTTTGACTGTTCTTCAGTTTTGTTCTATCGGTTTCACTTTAACTATCTCATTAGTTTGCACTATATCCTTCATGTTAGGTTCCTCTATCGGGTTCCTTGTTATCTTTCTGTCTTTGCATTTTTGGTTTACACACTAAGTTGTGTCGTTGGTTATCTTTGCAATTAGCCATTTCGGTGAGCTTCTTTATATCTGATCTTTGGTTTGCTCTGGTCCTATCTTTCAGTGTATGATTACCAAAAATTTTTTTTACATACTAATGGAAAATTAATGTCATCAATTTATTCTCAACTTTAGCTTTAAATAAGTTGAATTTGTCAAATGCTTTAGATTTCTCTCTCAAGTATGTAACCCACATCATTCTAGAAAATTCATCAAAAAATAGTATAAAGTACCTTTCACTATAGTATGATCTTGTTCTTTAAGGACCACATAGATCTATATGCACCAGATCCAACTTCCCTTTTTCTGAATAAGCTTTTCTTTTAAAATTTCTTTTAGTCTGCTTCCCCATAACACACACTCTACACATAGTGTTAGATGGCTTCACAATTTTAGGTAGATCTCTTACAACATTAGTCATAATTTCCTTCACAATGTTGTCAAAGTTAACATGACAAAATCTTTTGTGCCATAACCAACTATCATCAGCCTTCAGAATAAAACAAGAAGCTTTAGATGTGTTCAATTCAAATATATTACCTCTAGATTTTGTACCAGATGCGATCAAGTCTCCTTCTTTACTTCTGATAGAGAATTTCCTATCAATGAATTTTAATTGATAACCTTTATATACTAAGTGTCCAACACTCAACAGATTATGCTTAAGTCCATCAACAAGTAATACATTATCAATGTTATTCTTTCCATCCAAAGAAATAGATCCAACTCCAATAATAAGCTTAGGAGTGTTGTCCCCAAATATAACAACACCACCATCATATCTTTTCAAATTCACAAATTTATTTTTATCTCTAGTCATATGATGTGAACAACCACTGTCTATAACCCATTTGGATTTATTTTCAACATGAGATACTAAGGATTTTTCTTCATGCATAGGTTCATCATCCTTAATAGCAATAAATCCAATTTCATCATAGTCACCATCAGCATTATCAGATATACCCTTATTAGCATAATAACATTCCTTGTCTTTTGAATATTTGGATTTGAAAAACTTAGGTTTGTGATTTGGAACTCTTGTAGGACATCTAGATCCAAAATGACCAATCTTGTTATATGAAAAACATTTCAAAGGTAATTTGCCTTCAAATTTTCCCTTACCTCTCTTTTCTCTTTTAACAATCACTGACACAACTTCATCTAGCTTTCTTTCTTCTTCTTGTATATGTTCCCATTCATTAGCATAGGCTCCAAGTTCTTCCCTTAGGTCACTACTACTGGTTCTTGAATACCAGATAAGGTCTTTTTTTTCTTGTGCACGGTTTCCTTGAATGTTGACTCAACCTTAGGTAAAGAATCTCCCAATTTTGTGGCCTCAAAGGTAGTTAGCTTTCCAATAAACATCTCTCTAGTAAAGTTCAGTGTCAAAGGTATAATCTCCTCTATAGATTGTACTTTGGTTCTATATGCAGGTGTCAAAGATCTGAGTATCTTCTCAATCACTTCTTCCTCACTATAAGTACCTCTAGAGTTTCTAATACCAGTAACCACTTCAGTAATTCTCTATCCATATTCCCTAATGTTCTCATCTTCTATAATCTTTAGCAATTCCATCTTTGTCTTCCAGTTTTGTAGATTTGCTTGCTTTGTAAACTTATATCCTTCATATAGTGCTTCCAATCTTGTCCATATCTCATGTGCAGAATCCAAGTCTTTTACTTCAGTGAATTCTCCTTCTGAAAGTGCATTGATCAAAGATCCCCATGCAACCATATTACATGAAAATAACTTATTTTCATCTTCAGTAAACTTCTCTAATTCATCCTTGGTCACTATCTTTTCATTCTTCTTTGGGATCATCCAGTAATCAACTCCCAGACATATCAAATGTGTTCTCATCTTGTTCTTCCAATTGTCAAAGTTTTCAGGATCAAAATTTAGACTATCCTTCCTGTAGTAAGACATCTTCAGGATCACCTCAAGCTGTTAAAATTTCTCTCTAAGGACCAGTAGCTCTGATACCAATTTTTAGGAATAATAGTTCACAAGACAACTGAGAGGGGGGGGAGGTGAATCAGTTGTACTAAAGATTATTTAAACTTTAAACTTTACAAACCAAAACTGCAATGCAAATGATAACATAGTAAATGCCAACACCATAACAAAATAATTGTCGAGGAAACCCTGTTAAAGGTAAAATCTCGGTGGGAATTAACACCCACAAATAATGTACTAAGAGTATAGTATCCCTGTTAAAATATTTAGCCCTATTAGGAGACAAACCCTGTTAGGAGTCAAGAAAAAGTAGTAGGTTCACTGCCTAGGCATACTGCCCAAAGAAGGTTAAAACCACCCTCAAGGATTCACAATCCCAACAAGTGTATATGGAAAATATACAATTCAGTGGACTGTCTGATAGCAACTGTCTTTACTTGGTTAGTTCCAATGAAGTACTCTTTTCATAAACTCTGCTCTACATCCAGAAGTCAAACAAGCCTCGCAGCTTTCACTTCTTTTCTTTTTAAATCTCTATCACATATTTTCAAAACAAAAGATCACTCATATATACCCTCTTACAATAATTCATTAGGTCATCCAGTTAAGCTTTCCTAATATACAAATAATTAATTAGGTCAGCCAATTAGGGATTTCCAATATACAAATAATTATATAACCCCTTGCTAAGATACAAACGGTACCTATAACAAGTAAACATCAAATATAATCCATCAATTATACTTCTAGATCTGCAATCCATGCTCACAATTCATTTTACATGCCACATGTCTAAAGTCGGCCACCAAATAGGTCTTCTCCAGAATACATGTCATAGATGACATCACCAGTCATCAAACAACAATCAAAGTAAACCCATTAGTCCAAAATATGTCAGTTGTCCACCAATAATCTTGCTTCACGTGATATATCTTTACTAGAAAGATATACCTGAAAATAGAGACCTTCTTTGTCCAGTATTACAGTTACACTCCAGAAACTAGTCTTCACCAAATCAATTGTAACATATGTAATATGTAGCATAAAACCAAGAAACCTTAGGAATAAGATCAAAACACATACTTATTCATATATCCAACTTGTATTGTTCTGAATCATCTGTATAGTGTCTGTACACTTCTATTAGTTAAGTAACCAGTCTGTCCTCTCCATATAAATATATTTTGACATCAGTGAAAAACATGAATATCAATAGTATGATCCATAGCATAACTGATATCATCCAACATTTCCATTCAATGAGAAGACCAACTAATTTATCCTCTTGAGATTTAATCATGTTAAAGTCTCCCATAAACAACCAAGGGATATCAGAAAGAGAAGCAAGCCAACTGCAAAGGGGAGCACGTTCATTGTAGTCATTAGGAGCATAACTGGGAAAATAACTTATAACAAAAACCTTAAAATTGATAGTAATGCATGAAAATATATTACAAGGGGAAACCCTTGATCAGTGATGAAGTTGGCCCACTTGGGGTGAGCTAGAAGGCCAACTCCACCACAGCCTTTGGGGTGATAAAAAAACACTTTGACAGAGTCTTTCCATATAAATTCCATATTAACTTGAAGAGTAAAACCAATAAATTTAAGCTCTTGAATCATAAAGAAATCAACATTTTTATTAGAATCTAAAAATCATTTGATAATCTATTTTCTGTCTCGGGACTCCAGACCTCTAACATTCCAAGATAAATAATTCATGATAACAATAAAATATTTAAGAAACCTATGAAGCTTAACCACAAAAACCATGGAGAAAAAAAGAAACATTAAATATTCTTGGCAGCTTTATTGCTGCAAATATCACTCGAAGGATCAAAGGAAATATCATATTTACCATTGTTAGTAGATTTTTTGTTCTTTGAGCCCACTGGCCTACCACGCCTTGCGGGTTTAACTAAACTATCATCTTCAGCATCCTCACCCCCCACTTGTGAGTCATCTTCAAAGTCGTTGTTCTAAGGAAGAGGAGAAATAGTGGGGCCAATATTATGCACAAAATAAGAGAGTTGTAACATCGTCGGATCAACACCTTTGTTATGATCAGCATGAATAACTTCAATAGAATAATCATTATCAATTTCTTTAAACTTGTTAGGGGAAAAATTGTTACAAGAAGTAAGAGTAAGCTCAAGATTAGGAGGGGAGACTGAAATAAGATCTAAGGAGATGGGGGGATTCACCCCAGCCTCCATCTTATCCTTACTCTGACTATTGCAGCTAGAGAAGTTTTCAAAAAGTTTAACCATAGAGTTAACTAAGGAATAATTATTCGGAGGCGTTGAAGAGGTTCCCATAGAGCTGATATTCATAGGGGTTTTAGTTAGAGTGGCTTTTAGGTTCTCAGACCCAGGTTGAGATTTCTTTCTCCTACCTTTATTAGATTTGCTGGTAACCTTCTGGAACCCATATTGGGTGTCAACATCCATAGAAATATAGGAGTTGTTAGGAATAGAGGGGGGATCCTTGCTAGGAGTAGTTTCATCTTGCAACATTTTGGAGCTAGTAGGATTAGCAAGAATAGTGACCTCTTTATTCCTCGAATTATCAATCAAAGGAAGATTCATTGTAGACTTCTGATTCTCTACAAGTTTAGCTTGTTGTTTACCCCATTTAAGAATAGGGAAATCGTTGTGGATATGTGCTTCTTTTTTGTACAAAAAACAAGCATTGAGACCACCTAAGGTTTCACTAGGGAATTTAAAAACCTCCCCCATAATATTAATACTGAGGAATTTAGGAATGTCAATACCAAGTTTGGCATACACAAGCACACGGGTGTCTAGGTGTGGCAAAAAATGAGTTGAGACATCCATTATTATTAGCTTGCCAAAGGGATCGAGAAGCCATGGGATAAAATGCCAAAGAAATGGTGGAACCTCTTTAACCAGAAACCACCTAGGGCACGAGAGTGCTAGAATTTCTTCATTGACAGCCTCAGGAGACCATTCAAGGGCATGGAAAGAGGTTTTTCCAACCGACCAATATTGCCTCTTCAAAACTGAGGCTTGAGCTTCATGATTATCAAAGAAAGCCAAGAACAAACCCTTATGTATTTGTCTACAAAAACAGATGTGTAGACCTAATTTTAAATTCCAATAATTAAGAAACCAATCATCCATGAACTTTATAGGTGGACATTTCTCAATATTAACACATGTAAAGAAGACAACTATTTCCTTTAGCCTACCCTTTTCCTGACCAATTTCTTTAAGCATAGATTCATTAGGAGAAATGAAAATGGATTCCAAACAATCTCTAGTGTCCTTACCTCCTAAGAGTGACCTATCTCCATTTCTAGGGCCAAACCTAGCATCCACCAAGGTCAGCGGTGATGCCCTAGCTGCTTCGCTGAATGTTTTCTTCAGAGGTGATTTGGAATTAGAGGAGGAATTGGTCTATGATGGATTAATACCACCACCATCGGATCCAACCTCCATACATGCAGAGACTAAATGCAAAAGAATAGGGGAAATAAATGTGAAGGGGAAGAATAAACCAGGGAAAGTGAGTTAATCCGGCGGGGGCAGGATTCTTAGGAAGCCCGTCATCGGAGAGGGGAGAGAACGTTGAACAGATCATATTTCACACGCCGAAAAAGCAAAGCAACTATCAATATAATTTTCAATCAAAAGTCTTGCATGGAGGATTAACTCCCCACTATCTCATTTTATTTTTAAGGGGATGACTTTAATTAAAAAAGCACTCCCCATTCTTAACTTAAAGTTAAGGAGGGAGAGGGGAGGTGGGGGCCACGTACCCCACCTCCAATGCATCTTTTTTTATTAGAGGGGTTCTTTTTAAGATAAGTGGACTTTAACTTTAGTTATTTTCAATTAGAGTGTAGTTATTTATTTTTTTTGTTTTATTTATTATTTAAATAAATAATAAATTAATTAATTCATAAATAAGTTAACTTCATATTTAAATTAGTTTATTTAATTTATAATTAAGTTTTTTTTTATTATATTTAATTAAATTACTATTTAATTTTAGTTTGGGTTGTAATTAAACGAAATTAAATTGAGAATTAAATATTAATGTATGATTTAAAAGAGAGTTGATTTAATATCTAAAATGGAATTAGTATTAATTTTTAATCTAATAATGTATATTTATGATATTAATTATGTCTTTTATCATTTAAGATTATTTAATTTAATAACATGATAATGCTATGTAATCAGATTTGATTAGATATTAAATATAATTTATATGTGTGCTTTATTACATGGTGTTTTGTGGGTGTATATTTGTCCATATTGGTAGAGTAATGCCCTAGGTAGGATTTTGTCTTTTAAGACTTGTTATATTTTTTTAATGGATTTATAATTTTTACTCTTTCATTATATGGTGAGAATTTCATAACCTTTTCATGTCTCGATTGGTTCTTGTATTGTTTTGTATACATCTGCTACTTATGTTGTGTGTTCTCTGAGTTTCCGATCATTATGTTACTTAACCACAAAAAGGTGACGACCACTACTGTGTTGAGTCCTAATTATCTTGGTCACCTTGTTTCTACTCTTATGGTGGTTCTGTGTTCTGAATGTTGCTCCTTGTCAATTATGTTACTCCATGTTTGGAGATGGGTTTTATTGATATTCTCATGATCATCGATCTTGTGATGTGATATGAGTATTGGTATGGTTTTGTTGAGATGTCTAGTATGGGATGGACAGTTTGATCCTTGTATAGGATGTATTATTATTGGTTATGCTCCACCATTTGCATTTGTGAATTTCAAAAACTTGATGTTTTTGAGGAGTCTTTGCTAGTTTTGAATTTGTCTTCTTTTGGATCTTTTGTTGGGAGCATTAGGGTAGGTTATCTAGGAGCATAAAGGGGAAGTGGCTTACAATGGGGGCCAAGGCCCTAAGAGAATACTAGGGTAATTCATTGTAAGTGACCTAATAAGTGAAAACTTAATAAATCTATTAGGAGATAAATATTAATAAGATAAATATGTGCCTTTCCCATGCCTTGAGTGCTAGTACATGCTACAGATGGGAGTGGGAGAAGATACTTGATTGAGGTCTTGCATGGTTGGAATCCTTTTCTATATGAAAGGATTACTAAGCTAGATACAGTCACTTGGGGGCCAGGGTTAAGAGGGGATACTAGGGTAACTCAAGGGTAGACTTATGTGATGACACTTCCCTATATGTGTCCTAGGTCCCTACGTGAGTATTTGGCACACTTGCTTTATCTCTTGATCTTTTATACTTTTAACCTTGGAATCTTCTTGTTACTATTTTATCTAGTGTACCTTTGAATTAGTCTTTCTTGTTGGTTGTTTCCTATGTGTGTGGACTTGATTTTATCTCCTCACCACAGTGGGAGTGGACCTTTGGTTCCATGAGGTCATGTGGTAGTGATTCTTATTACCATTGAGATCTGATGTTCATAAATTTTTCTTGGACGATTCTTGTTGCAGTTGTACCTTCTTTTTTTTCATTGTTAGAAATGTTCTCTTATCTTTCTTATCTTGTATTCATGTATCATTGTATTAGTTGTGATATTTTGGGATATTGTATTGTACTCTATATTGAGTTTTGTCACATACCCTACGACTTGTGCAGTGGATGTTGGTTCATTATGATATCAGTTGTATCTAGGTTTCATTCATGAGATGATGCTATTGTATTCATTTGCATTATATGAAGATGTTATATTGTTTAATTTCTTTTAGTAGATTATTTAAATTACGTAATTCTACGTCATGGAACCCTCACGATTTGTAATTTGTAAATGAGTTTCATTTATGAGTATGTATGTCTTATGTTATATTACTTCCACATTTTTAATTCTTTATCAATTGTAAACTCTTAAAAAAAACATTCTATAAACTTAGTAACATGTTTAAGGTTAACTTCTCTTGGGTTCCCTTGCGAGGCATTACATTTCCTCACAAATGAATATGTACAACCTACTGGTATACTTACCGAAGCAGAGAAGAAAGAGAAGGTGATTCATAACTCTGTGATGATAGAGCTCACAAGCGCATTGCACAACTCAAAGTATGTTGATATCCAAGATTTTCTTTCATCCAATAATATTTGTGATAAGATGGTACAAGTACATGGTGGATATGAACATGTCTTACAGGCTAAGGTTGACGGACTAAAAGTGGTGCAGGATCACCCTTGAGAAGCCAGTCAGATTGGTGGTCTCATGTCATTTTGGGTGTGTGAAAGTGTTAAAGACCCTCTTGAAGTGCATTGTAATTATATAAGGTCATGTGGACCAAGTGTGGTTGAGTTAGTGTTAAAATAGTGCTTTTTGTTAGGTCAAAGTAGTTCATTTTGGCTCATTAATGACATTGTACTTGATAAAGTGGTCAAGTGGAAAGTTGATGTTTTTCATGTATTTAGGGTCCTATGAGACTCTAAGAGGTCTAAATAGGGTTAGTTAGGTCAAATTAGTGTCAAAACACTTGAAAATTGCAAACATGTAAAAGATGTCAAAATGTTGCTATGCAACATTAGCAACTTTTAAAAGTTACTGACAACATTTTTGGTTGTCTTAAGGGTTTCAAGGTTTAAGTTGTTTTTGAACCCATCCAAGGAGTTAGGCATGTGTGTTGAGGGGGATATAAGGGGGAAAACCCTAATTTGAGGGGTTGGAAGTCATTGTATGGATTTTGGGTTTTGGAGCCAAGCAGTTTTGAATGACAGAGTAGCAGAATTGAAGAAATTTGTGTTTTTCTTGTTGTGCATGGATTAGATTGAGGATTGTGATCATTTGATGCCATTTTTGGTCATGTTGTAAAGTGTTTTCAATAGTTAGTTTTCTCTATAATTACTTTATTTTTGGTTTTTGTAACTTAGTTTATTTTAGACATTTTGTTGTCCAGTTCTGACAGAGGGGCAAAGATGTGGACCTAACTCCATTTCCCACCATTGGTCCCATATGACCACTTGGGAATGGAGACTAGTTCCATTCAGCTTCAATAATATGGAAGGAGGAGCTCTGGAAGTGTGTGCACCTATTTTTAAGGTCCTGCCCTAGGTGAGCTATGGTTGTATCCCGACTATGAAGACCAAGAAGAAGTGTTTGGTAAATGAAGGAGGGATGTTTTCATGAGCCAATAAGGACATGGATGCAATGATATGTGTTGTGCAAGTACTCAAGAATGAGGAGGAGTTCCCAAGAAACAAAGTCACCAATTTTTGAGGCCAAAGACCAAGAACTGGTCTAGGAAGCTTGAAAAAGCCATATTTCTGAAACAGGGTGTACGGACAGGGTTGAGACTTGAGACCACCAAAATCTTGAAGGTGTTAAGTGATATGTGTGAACTGCCAAAAGATATTTAGGGTTCCTTTGAGATTTTGTCACTGTAAATGTGAATTCCTACTTTTTAGGAGGCCTAATTGGAGAAAAAGGCTACAAGGCCTAAAAGATAGGAAATTGGAAAGCGATGGTAAAATGGTCTGACTTGGAAACTTAAGACCCATGTTGGGATTCAAGATTGAAGTTGAATGAAGCCCTGGCCCTCCTATAATCCAAAAAAATCATTAGGTCTTGGGAGGTATAGTTGAGAGGAGTTCTTGTAAAGAACAAAGGATGGAGACCTAGTAAGATAGGAAGATTCTTAGGAGAGAGAAAGAATTGAATCTTTCCAAGATTTGGAGGGTGGATTGAGGAAGTCATAAGGGTCCTAGGAGTGACCTAAGAAGAGTTCAAGGAAAATAATATAGGTATCTAAGTTTCTCCCTATCAGAGTGGTATCAGAGCATAGGTTCAAGATTTGGGGTAAGAGGTGTTGCAGCTAGTGGATGTTGCAGACTGAAGAATCAAGTGGAGAGTCAAGTGCATCTAGCAAGATGGTGACCAATGATGAATTGGCCAAGAAATTTGAAGAACAAGAAGAGGACAATAGACTGCTAAGAGAAAGATTGAGCCAACTAGAGAAACTCTTAGGAGAGGTTTAAGACAAGGCAGACAGAGTGAAGGACAAGGTAGACCAGAAAGAAGAAAAGGAAGCCAAGGAGAAGGAGTTGGACTTAGAAGAAGAAGCACTTTCTCCTAATCTGGTCTTACCAGAGGAAACCTTCTTAAAGGCACCCAAAGCCTTAAGTGGTAAAGCCTTGGAGGGTGTGCCACTTTTTAGTGTACAAATGGATGCTGATCTAGTTATGGTCTGGATAGACAGTCTTGAAAATCACTTTGAATGTGATGGCATGACAGATGCTCAGAAGTTGAAAGTGGCTAAGTCTAGGTTGAGGGGACTAGCACTTACCTAGTGGAAATATGTCCAGACTAAGAGAGAGAAAGAGGGCAAGAACCCTATTGTTACATGGAAGGGTATGTTAGCCAAGTTGAAGTAGACTTACCTACCAGATGACTATGAAGTTAAAATGGATACGAAGAGACAAAACCTCAAGCTAAAAGACCTTAATGTCCAAGCATATAATGAGGAGTTCCAAAAGTTATTCTTAAGATCCAAGATAGTGGAGGATGAGAGCATCAGATTAGATAGATATTAGAATGGACTCAAGTGGTCTATACAAGAAGAGATGAGCCTTACTACCTTAACCAATGTGAGACAATGCTATCAGATGGCTTTAAAGATAGAAGAGAAAAGAAAGAGGAAACATGATCAGACCTCAAGAGGGAGAGGTTGAGGAAAAGAGAATAGAGGACATAGAGGTAGCTTTTCTGGCAGAGGTAGTGATTATAGATCTCAAGGAGAATCCAAATTGACTGAAATAGTCAATGAGACTAGTGGAAGAGGAAGCATGAGTAGAGGAAGAGGATTCCAAGGTGGAGGAAGAGGTAGATTTGGAGGTTCAGGCAGAGCCTCACACTTTACAAACATGAAATTATTTCATTATAATCAACTAGGCCATTCAGCCTATAGATGCCCTAAGAAGGCTTCTAGTTCACATGGTGAAAAAAGGGTGAATTACCTAGCCCAAGAAGAAACCAACAGTATTAAAGCTCCTAAAATTAACCTTGATTCAAAGAGTGGGGAGAATCTAATGATTAGGAGGATTCTCACAAAGGAACCTGTCAAAGAAGCTAAACAAAGGAGGGCACTTTTCAGAGTGAAGTGCAAGATACTTGGAAAAGTTTGCAAGATGATCATAGACTCAGGGTCTACTGATAACATCATCTTAGAGGAGGCAATCAACAAGCTAGGACTAACCAAGATACCTTATACAAACCCTTATAGAGTTACATGGTTGAATAAGGGTCAACATGTTCTTGTAAATGATCAAGCATGGGTTAATTTTTCAATAGGTAAATATGTGGATAGAATCTTGTGTGATATAATCCCAATGGATGCATGCCACCTACTCTTAGGTAGGCCATGGCAGTTTGATAGGAAGACAGTTCATGATGGAGAGAAGAATTCCTATTCTTTCAAGAAAGTTGGGGTCACCTACAAAATTCAGTCACTCATTGATGATGAGGGGTCTACATCAACAGGACCTAATGTCTTATTGCAAGGAGGTAAGGAGTACATGCAAGGTGTAAAGAATGGAGAAGGAACACACTATGCTATCATGCTTAAGCCTAGTGAAAAGAAGAAGGTGGAACAAGCACCATTACCAAAGGAGGTGCAAGGGTTATTGAAGGAGTTTAAAGACATAGTTAGTGATGGGTCACCTGCTATGTTACCACCTCCTAGAACCATAAGTCATCAGATTGACTTCATACCAAGAGCATCTCTACAAAATAAGGTTGCATACAAGCTGACTCCTGATCAAAACAAGGAGATAGCTAGCCAAGTCCAAGAAATTTTGGACCAAGGTCTAATCAGACAAAGCATTAGTCTGTGTGCAGTACCAGTGATTCTAGCATCAAAAAAAGGAGGAAAATGGAGGCTATGTACAGATTCAAGGGCAATTAATAGGATCACTATAAGGTATAGATTTCCCATTCCTAGGATTGAAGATCTTATGGATTGTTTGGGAGGAGCAAGGTACTACACTAAGTTGGATTTGAAGAGTGGGTACCACCAAATAAGAATTAAGGGGGGGGGGGTGAATGGAAGATAGCATTCAAGACTACAGAAGGGCTCTATGAATGGTTGGTCATGCCCTTTGGGCTTAGCAATACCCCAAGCACCTTTATGAGGTTGATGAATGAAATGTTGAAGGACTACATAGGCAGATTCGTAGTTGTGTACCTTGATGATATCCTCATTTTTAGCAAGACAAAGGAGAAACACCTCCAACATTTGAGGATTGTGATGAAAAAACTTCATGAGGAAAAGTTGTCCATTAATTTGGAAAAATGTGAATTTATGAAGCAAGAGCTGATATATCTTGGTTTTGTGGTGTCTCAAGGAACCTTGAAGATGGATCCTAGCAAAGTTGAAGCAATACTAAGCTAGCCTACCCCTACATGTAGCACTGAGGTAAGGAGCTTCCATGGGCTTGCCCAATTTTATAGGAAGTTTATTAGAGGTTTTAGTTAGATATGTGCACCAGTCTTAGATACAATCAAAGATGGAGTAAAAATTAAATTCAAGTGGACTCCAGAGGCTGGTAAGGGTTTTGAGTGGTTGAAAAAGAGAGTGGCTATACAACCTATTTTGGTTTTGCCAAATTTTGATAAGTTGTTCACCCTTGAATGTGATGCAAGTGGTATAGCTGTTGGGGCAGTTTTGAACCAAGAGAATAGGCCAGTGGCATTCTATAGTGAAAATTTGAATGAGGCTAAGAAGAGGTATTCCTCTTATGACCTAGAGTTATATGCATTGGTGCAATCCTTGAGGAAGTGGAGGCACTATTTTTTACCAAAGGAATTTGTGGTTTATACTGACAACAAAGCTTTGAGTTTTATCAATTCTCAAGAGAAGTTGAGCAATAGACATCTCAAATGGATGGAATATTTGCAGGCATATACCTTCACCATCAAACATAAGAAAGGGTAGTTGAATAAAGTAGCTGATGCTTTAAGTAGGAGACTCTTGACAGTCCAAGAGGTGCAAATACAAAGTATAGGTCTGGAGAGCTTCAAGGAGCTCTATGAAGGAGATGAAGACTTCTCGAAAGCATATAAGGTATGTAAGGATTTAAAAAACCATTTCCATAGTCAATTTGTAGACTATACCATCTAGAATGATCTCTTATTCAGAGGAGGACAACTATGTATCCCTAGGGGATCTATGAGGGAGAATGTGATACAAGAGAAGCACAATGGGAGCTTAAGTGGCCACTTTGGCCTAAACAAAACACTAGAAGTAGTACAAAGGTTCTATTATTGGCCTAAGATGCAGAAGAACATCAGAAAGTATGTAGAGCAATGCTTGGTATGTAAGAAAGCTAAGGGTACCTCTTCTAATGTGGGTTTGTACCAACCTCTACCCATTCCTAATAGGCCTTAGGAATGTATTAGTATGGATTTTGTGGTTGGGTTGCCTAGGACCAAGACTGGTTTAGATAGCATATTTGTGGTGGTAGATAGGTTTAGTAAGATGAGCCATTTCATTTCTTTCAAAACCACCCATGATGCCAGTCATATTGCACATTTTTTCTTTAAGGAAGTGGTCTGAATTCATGGCTTACCCATCAGCATAGTATCTGACAGAGATGTAAAATTTATGGGTCATTTTTAGAAGACCTTGTGGACAAGGTTAGGAACTAACCTATCATTTGGGTCAGCCTACCATCCCCAAACTAATGGTCAGATTGAAGTTATCAATAGAGTGCTAGGAAACCTCCTTAGATGCTTGACAAAGGAGTATGGAGTGATGTGGGATCAATTGTTACCACAGGCAGAATATGCCTACAATGACAGTGTTAATAGGACAACAGGAAAATGCCCCTTTGAAGTAGTTTATGGGCTACACCCTAGAGGTGTTTTGGGTTTAATACACTTGGCACATGATGAAGGTAAGAGTGCATATGGAGAAGACTTCACTCAATCAATTTAGGAGGTTCATGACCAAGTGAAGAAGCAGATCCAAGAGGCTACACAAAGACTCAAATCCAAAGTTGATGAAGGAAGAAGAGATATTCAGTTTGCTATGGGAGATCTTGTAATGGTACACCTTAACAAATCCAGATTGTAGAAGGGAGTCCACACCAAAATTCAAATGAGGAGGATAGGTCCTTGCAATATTCTTGCAAAATATGGGCAAAATTCTTATAAAATAGACTTGCCATCAGATTTGGAAATATCACCTATCTTTAATGTGCAAGATTTGGTGATGTATAAAGGGCCTACATCAGTACAAACTAATTCACAGTCAGACAGTAAGGAAATAACAAAAGATGCTCAGATTTCACATACACCAACACCAATAGCTATGAAGATTTTGGACTCTAGAGTGAAGAAAAATACTAGATAGGGAGCTTACATGGAGCACCTCATTCAATGGGAAGGAAAATAAGAGGTTGAATCTACTTGGGTGGCTGAGAATGAGTTCAAGAAGTAGGGAGTTGATCCTAAGCTCATGTCACCAGAGGTGACTTAAATTCTTAGCCTTGGTAGTATGGTGCAGGAGCACCCTTGAGAAGCCAGTCAGATTGGTGGTCTCATGTCATTTTGGGTGTGTGAAAGTGTTAAAGACCCTCTTGAAGGTCATTTTAATTATATAAGGTCACGTGGACCAAGTGTGGTTGAGTTAGTGTTAAAATTGTGCTTTCTATTAGGTCAAAGTAGTTCATTTTGGCTCATTAATGACATTGTACTTGATAATGTGGTCAAGTGGAAAGTTGATTTTTTTCATGTATTTAGGGTCCTATGATACCCTAAGAGGTCTAACCAGGGTTATTTAGGTCAAATTAGTGTCAAAACACTTGAAAATTGCAAATATGTAAAAGATGTCAAAATGTTGCTATGCAACATTAGCAACTTTTAAAAGTTGCTGACAACATTTTTGGTTGTCTTAAGGGTTTCTAGGTTTAAGTTGTTTTTGAACCCATCTAAGCAGTTAGGCACATGTTTTGAGGGGGATATAAGGGGGAAAACCCTAATTTGAGGGGTTGGAAGTCATTGTATGGATTTTGGGTTTTGGAGCCAAGCAGTTTTGAATGACAGAGTAGCAGAATTGAAGAAATTTGTGTTTTTCTTGTTGTGCATGGATTAGATTGAGGAATGTGATCATTTGATGCCATTGTTGGGCATGTTGTAAAGTGTTTTCAATATTTAGTTTTCTCTGTAATTACTTTCCTTTTGGTTTTTGTAAATTAGTTTGTTTTACACAGTTTGCTGTCTAGTTTTGATAGAGGGGCAAAGATGTGGACCTAACTCCATTTAGCACCATTGGTTCTATATGACCACTTGGGAATGGATACTAGGTCCATGGAGCTTCATTAATTTGGAAGGAGGAGCTCTAGAAGTGTGTGCACCTATTTTTAAGGTCTTTCCCTAGGCGAGCTGTGGTTGTAGTCTGGCTAGGAAGACCAAGAAGAAGTGTTTGGTAAATGTAGGAGGGATGTTTTCATGAGACAATAAGGCCATGGATGCAATGATATGTTTTGTGTAGGTAATCAAGAATGAGGAGGAGTTCCCAAGAAACCAAGTCACCAATTTTTGAGGCCAAAGACCAAGAACTGGTCTAGGAAGCTTGAAAAAGCCCTATTTCTGAAATAGGGTGTACGGACAAGGTTGAGACGTAAGACCACCAAAATATTGAAGGTCTTGAGTGGTAGGTGTGAACTTCCAAAATAAATTTGGGGGTCCTTTGAGTTTTTTTCACTATAAATGTGCATTCCTACTTTTTAGGAGTCCTAATTGGAGAAAAAGGCTACAAGGCCTAAAAGATAGGAAATTGGCAAGCGATGGTAAAATGGTCTGACTTGGAAACTTAAGACCCATGTTGGGATTAAAGATTGAAGTTGAATGAAGCCTTGACCCTCCTACAATCCCAAAAAATCACTAGGGCTTGGGAGGTATAGTTGAAAGGAGTTCTTGTAAAGAACAAAGGATGGAGACCTAGTAAGATAGGAAGATTCTTAAGAGAGAGAAAGAATTGAATCTTTCCAAGATTTGGAAGGTGGATTGAGGAAGCCCTAAGGGTCCTAGGAGTGACCTAAGAAGATTTGAAGGAAAATCATAGATTTATCTAAGTTTCTCCCTATCAAAAAGGAAAATATGATGAAATGAAAATGCACAAACAAGAAAAAATTGCACAATATAGAGCCAATATAAAAGAAATTGTTGCATCTATTAAAGGAGCTAGTGGAAAGATGGAAGAAAGTGATGTTGTAAGTAAGATGATCATAACACTTGCACACATGTATGCTATTATATTTTTTGTGATATAAGAGCTAAGAATAATTGATAAGAGTAAGATCACAATTGATTCACTTATTGGTAGGCTTACAACATTTTAACTAACTAATTTTGACAATCGCCAACCTACTAGTGAAGTTGCATTTTTAGCTACATCTAATGTTGGATCATCTAGAAAAGGAAAGACTGTTGTTTATGGCTCTGAAAAATATGAAGGATTAGCAGCTGAGGAGAAAGATTTGGAAGAACTTGAAGCTTTGATTTCTCGGTTGTTTCCTAAAGGTAAAGGAAAATACAAAGGGAAAAGTCATATTGAATGCTAGAATTATAGACAAATCGGTCATTTTTCACACATATGTCCTAACAAACCAAAAAAGGAACATGATGGAGAAAAGAAAGACATACAAGAGGTACAAATATTTCACTCAGAAGAGAAAAAAGCTATACTACATCGCTGAAGAAAAATAAAATGATTACAATACTAATGTAGATGATAATGATGAGGAAATAGCATTTGTCACTATAAAGGAAGATCACTCTACCAACATCACTGAAATCGGTGAAGAGAAAGCTTTAATCTCTAATGTGAATTGTAACAACTATTGGATCATTGATAGCGACTATACACACCATATGACCGGGGATAAGGATAGATTCATAACAATGGAACAATGTGATGAAGGTACAGTTACATTTGGAAATTGTTCTCCTTGCATGATTAGAGGTAAAGGTACTATTTATTTAATTGATGATATCACTTGTGATGATTTTTACTGGGCTGATGGATTGAAATATGGTTTGTTAAGTGCATCTCAGTTAAATAAAAAAGGATTCAAATTTGAGTTTAGTAATGGAAAATGCATAATATTTGAGAAGACTAGAAAACTGATTAGTACCGGTGGACAGACAAAAGGTAATCTTTCCAAACTAAGTAATATAATTGGTACAATTGGTCATTGCCTAATTTCTAAAGTTAAAGAAAGCTGGTTATGGCATAAGTGATTGTGTCATGTGAACTTTGATAATTTGGTAAAGTTTAGTAAGAAGAAAAGTGTTAGAGGTATACCGATACTGAATAAGCCAGAGAAAGCAGTATGTAAAGAATGTCAGTTAGGTAAGATGACCAGTTCAAGTTTCTCAAGGAAAGTCTACTCTATAGAACATTTCTTAGATTTGGTACACACAAATTTGTGTGGACCTATAAGTACATAATGCTACCATGGAGACAAATACTTTATATGTTTTGTAGACAACTACTCAAGGATGATGTCGGTAATGTTTTTAAAAGTTAAATCTAATGTTTTTCATTTGTTTAAAATGTATAAAGCTAGAGTTGAAAAAGAAACTATTTTTTTTTAAATATCCTAGATCATATAGAGGTGGTGAATTTGCTTCTAATGAATTCAATGAGTATTGTGAAGAAAATAGAATCAAGAGACAATTGACTGTACCAATAATGCCTCAACATAATGGAATTGCACAAAGAATAACCAGATCTATTCTAGAATGTGCCAGAATATTGTTAAATCAAAGATGAGTTGCATAGAAATTTTGGAGAGAAGTTGTTACCAATACCATATACACACTGATTTAGATACAACTAAAGAAAGAAGCAAAAAAGACACCTTATAAAATCTAGTATGGTCGAACACATAATGTTAGTTGTTTCAGAATATTTGGGAGCAAGTGTTATATTAAGAAAGATGATAGAAATGGAAAGTTTGATAGTAAAAGTGATGAAGGAACATTTCTTGGATACTCTACTAAGAGTAAAGCATTCATGTGTTTGAAAAAAAGGACAAATAAGATCATTGAAAGAACAAATGTAAAGATTGATGAATTTTCAGAACAAAATGAAGAGATAGTGGAAAGAAACCAGAAGGATATAGTGAATTGATCCACTATGAACCTAAAAAGTTAGAAATAGAACAAACAAGTACAGACACCAATAAAACACAACTGATAACAACACCGCTAGGTGAAACAAATAATAGAAATGAACACACTTAAATTGTGGAACCTGTAACACCAATAAATATAAGGATTAATCACAGCTTGAAATATATACTTGGAGATAAGAGTGATGGAGTATTAACCAAAATTCAATTAAGAGCCAGGAATACTACATGTCTACTATCGAAGATGGAACCGAGATTGGTAAAAGATGCACTAAAAGATGAAGACTGGATATAGACAATGAAAGAAGAGATTGAACATATTGAGAAGAAAAAAACATGGTCATTAGTTCCCAAACCTATAGATAAAATTGTTATAGGAACAAAATGGGTTTTCAGAAACAAACTTGATGAGAATGGTGAATTAATAAGAAATAAATAAAGATTGGTTTGCAAAGGTTATGCATAGGAAGAAGGACTGGATTATGGAGATACTTTTTCACCTATCGATATATTGGAAGGATTCAAAATATTACTGGCTTACGCGACATATAAAGGATTTAAAGTTTATCAAATGGACATTAAATCATCATTTCTAAATGGAATATTAGAAGAAGTCTACATTGAACAACCTGAAGGATTTGTTGTTGAACAAGGTAAGGATTTGGTTTGCAGATTGAATAAAGCATTATATGGTTTGAAGAAAGAACTGAGAGCATGGTATGAAAGACTACATTCATATTTAGTTAATATTGGATTTGAAAGAACTAATCATAATAGCAATGTGTATTTGAAAAATGGAAGTAAAGACAAAGTTTTGATTGCTGAAATATTTGTTGATGATATCATTTTTGGACTAAATGATTTGCCTTGTAAATATTTTGCTGAAGAAATGAGGAAATAACTTGAGATGTCTATGATTGGAGAAATAAATGTTTATATTGGTTTACAAGTACAATAGATGCAGAAAGGTATTTACATAAGCCAATCTAAATACATTAAAGAGATATTGAAAACTTTTGGAATGGAAGATTCAAGACCTTTTAGTACACCTATGGTAACTAGTTGTAAAATATCTAGAGAAGATGTTTCTAAGGAAGTGAACGAAATATTATACAGATCAATGATTGGAAAGCTATAATATGTTGTTCATAGTAGACCTGATATTGCACATGCAGTTGGAATAGTTGCCACATTTTCATATGATCCTAAGGATTCACATATGATTACAATTAAGAGGATATTCATATATCTTAAAGGAACATAAAGGTATGGTTTATGGTATGAAAGAAAAAGAGATTTTAATATTTATGCATATACATATGCAGATTGTGATGGAAATATTGATGACAAAAAAAGTACAAGTGGAGGATCTTTTTATTTGGGAAGAAGATTCATGTCATGGACAAGAAAGAAGAAGAATTGTTTTTCACAATCTACAGCTGAAGATGAATATGTTGTTGCTACCATTAATTATCAAAAAGTGTTATGGATAAAAAATATTAGAAGGAATACATTATAAAGTTGAAGAGCTTGTTGTTATACATCATGACAATACAAGTGTCATTAATATATCAAAGAACACGGTAGTGCACTCAAATACAAAGCATATAGCTATAACGTATCATTTTCTAAGTGAGCAGGTACAAGATAAAGAGATAAGATTGGAGTACATTCCTAAAAAGTAACAAGTTGTTGATATATTCACTAAACCACTACCTAAGAAGATCTTTGAATATCTAAGAGGTAAACTAGGGATCCTACCCCTACCGAAAATTAACTAAAAATAGATGTGGTATGCGTCAGTTCATAACATTGTAACATAATATATTAAGTAGGGATTGATGTACAGGCGAACTACTCTATCGGGGAGAAAGGTAGGCAAGAGAAAGGAAAAAGAGGAAACAAAATCAGAAGACAGAACAGTAAGGTTGATAGCCTTTGGAATTGTTGTCAAAGGGGAAGAATAAAGAAAGGGAGAATAGAGTAAAGAATAAAGAACATAGAAAGAAGAGAGAGAAAGAAGAATATATAGAACTAAAAGATCAGTACAAAGATGGTGGATCACTAGAAGTTTTCCAAATTTTTCCATCAATGCCAAAGGGGGAGATTGTTGGCATAATTGTTCTATTTGATAAGGAAGTTAAGTGAAGTTGACGGAGAAGGTTAGATTAGTTATAGAGTTTTTAATTGATGTCAAATAGTCAAGTAAGAAAATTATTAACTATCAGAGTGAGGGAATTATTATCGACGTAAGGAGGTTAGCTATCAGAAGCTGAAAAACTATCGATTAAAAGGAGAAATCACGATGCAATCGACAAGGAGGAAGAACAAGAAAATGGATTAATAAGATGATGAAGTTATGATAATTGGATCTAGGTTTAGGTTTTGATTATTAAAGGTTATCTACTTAAGGAAGAGACAAGAAGAAGTTTGGTATCGTGATGGAGAAGAAGATAGGATATTGGTTGAACAAAAGAACTAATGAGAGAAGGATTTTTGTGATCAGAGAAGAGGAAAAAAGGATTGGAATGGTATGTTATTATGTTAAGGAAATTTATTGGATCTAATATAGTAGAGATAGTACAAAATACATATCATTTTATAGGTTGTTAGTCCCTAACAAATGTGATAGTAAAATCCCTTATCAGGTGACCCTAATAGGTCTATTGTAAATCCTTTAACATGGTGTCATTCTCAAAAGAGTGTCTAAAATCCTGTAACTAGGTTACTCCTAATAGGGCATAAAAATTTAATAGGTCTCTACGTAAATCTCATAACTGGGTAGCATTTAACAGTGCTTTTGTAACCTTTAACTAGAAAATCTCTTAACCAGGTGTATTTAAGAAGAGTACAAGTATTTGTGGGCACTTATCTAACATCGTCTTTTTTCCCTAATTGGGTTTCCATGAGATAAATATTGTTGTTAATGTTATTTGAATTTTTACTTTATATTTCATCTATATTAATGTTATGGCAACTGATAACATTGTTATAGGTTAATTTAGCTATAATTGGTAAATCTATTTGGACAAGATTTGTGATTGTGTTTTAAGGTTAAGTTGGTGATTATTGATTCACCCCCCTCTCAGTAACCTTTCCTATACCTACATACACTCAGAGAGAGAGAGAGAGAGAGAGAGAGAGAGAGTAATTCCCTACCAATCAGGTTTCCATGAGATAAATATTGTTTTTAATGTTATTTGAATGTTTACTTTATATTTCATCTATGTTTAATGTTATTGTTGTTAATGTTATTTGAATGTTTACTTTATATTTTATCTATGTTTAATCGGGTTTCCATGAGATAAATATTATTTTTAATGTTATTTTAATGTTTACTTTATATTTCATCTATGTTTAATGTTATGGCAACTGATAACACTGTTATAGGTTAATTTAGCTATAATTGGTAAATCTATTTGGAGAAGATTTGTGATTGTGTTTTAAGGTTAAGTTGGTGATTACTGATTCACCCCCCTCTTAGTGACCTTTCATATACCTACATACACTCAGAGAGAGAGAGAGAGAGAGAGAGAAAGAGAGAGAGAGTAATTCCCTACCAAGGAACCCTTGGAACATAAAACATAGGGTAATACATGTAGTGATATTTTTTTCGGTAACAACAATCACAAGTGCATAACATAGATACAGTGCATAATTAATAATACATAAAAATTATTGTCACCCAATCATGCAAAAGAAGAAGTCTTCACACACTCCCAAGGGTTCCATGACAACCCAAAATATACCAAAAGAATTAAATACATATGTTACGTCACAAGAGCTCAAAAAATGTCCAACAAGCAACATGAGACCAAGCTTGCTGATACACATAGCTAAGAATAGAGAATACTAGGTCCACTCTCAAAATCAACTAATTTGAGGTTCATTTTAAAAACAAAAATAAATGTATTCCTATGATGATTAAGCATGCAATGTTCATTTACCAGAGTATAGAACCCTCTAACAATCACAAAGGAATTAAGAAAAAAATTGATCAACAATCAAAACTAAGTTAAATAATCAAATATAGCATAGATACCGGGGTAAGAAGAGATGTCAAACACATAGATGTCAATTGATAAAAGCAACCAATGACTCATAGAAAATTTCCTTCCAACTACAGTGTCTCATTCCATAGAGCTAGAGATCCCAAAGATCATATATGCATGTTCAATGACCACATATATTGATAAAAAGTTAGGAGATTTTCCAAGACAAAAATGTCTCGGTCCAGTGACACTAAGACACCTTTCTAAATGTGAATATGTTGATCAACACATATGTATAAATGTAGGTGTAGACACCAATCTAGAAGCTCCTCCCAAAAATAGAAAAAATCACCAAAATTGTATGCCAACTCTGACATATGGAAAAATTGCAACTAGATCCACATTAGGAAGTACCCAATGCACATAATTGAGGCTAAAATAACTTGATACAAGAAATATAAGTATGAATCATTATCAGTAATAACATGATATAAAAAATGGCACAGTACTACAAGAAAGAGAAAATGGATAGAAATGAGCACAACATGATCGGTATTGAAGCCACTGGATCCAGTCAACCACTTGTATGTCAGTCATCAATAGTGATGTGTCATGCCACCCAACCATGTGGAACCTTAGACCAACCCCACCATACTCACAGAGATAGTCACACAACCTAAACAAGCATAATGCACTCAAGGAATTAAAACTAACACTCACGCCATAAAGTGTATGTAGTCAGATAGTGGTGTAACAAGTCCAATGCAATCTCACAAACTGAAGGAAAACAATTCACATATACACAATGTCATAATTAGACCTAAATAGTGGTTTTTCATAGAGGCTCAAGAGTAGGAGTGGCATCATATGGCTTGAGGGGACTCATACGGATTCAAGAAATCCTTCTAGAAAAAGGAGGCTCTACTAAGCCTTTGATCAACATTCGTAGACAACTAGGCTAAGTCGTAACTTTGATCAATGTTAGTAGATGATCAGATACTATGCCTTTGATCAGCATTCTTAAATGGATAGGAAAAGACACACCTTCAATCAACGTCCTTGAATGACCAAGTAGGATTAATAATTCTTGTAAATATATTTTCCCCATTCAATTATTTAAGTTATAATTTCTTATTAAGAACTCCACAAAGGTTACCCTAGAAACTCCTTTATGTCTCAGCTCACCTTGGAGAGCCAGTCTACTCCACTACTCAAACACCAAACAAGATCATCCCATTCCAACAAAAGGTACAATGCAACCAATGCAACAAAAGTGTAATGACCCACTAAGGAACCAAAGAGAACAACACTAATCCAACCTAAATATATGTGCAATAATGTTTTTTTAACAACTAATATATATTTCCTAGATGTTACTGTATAATTAACTTAGAAATTAATTACATTTATCATAAACAAAGTACATAATTTGAAAGCGAAAGTAACAATGCACTAACACATTTCTACATGCACATTAATTGTGAATGCAATATTAAACATTTACTTAACCTAGGTCCTCTTAGGGTTCCCTAATGTTGCTACTTGAGAAACATTCTATCTTATATCTAATCATCCTAATGAATCATTTTTAAGCATTAATAAAAATACATCATATGATTTCTAACCATTAAGTACTATATCTCTAGATTCATTTTAGAGTACCAAATCAAGTGTTCCTAATTATTTCTTTCACTAATTAACCATTAACACATGATCATAAAGTTAACCATATTGAATTACTTGAACCTATTCATTTACTTAACTCCAATTATTAACAATCATTAACCAATTAGATTACTAATTCTTAACTATCATAATTGATTTCGTGCTAAATGATCATTTATTAAGCGACTATCCATATCATTTGTCCTAGGCTATAAACATATTATTTTAAATTACACAAGCATCAACACAATCCTATACAGTAATAATTTCAAATTAGTAATCTATCTACTCATAATTAAAATGTAATAATCATATTTATATCAAGATTACATACACTAGAATTCCTCCTAATCTATCTTTTCTATTAATGCA
>MU225192.1:891802-909375 GCA_018584345.1 Thuja plicata | reverse complement strand
ATTAGAATTGCATAGAATGCTAATTAAAATTAGTCAATGGAGTTATATATATATATATATAACTCCATTGACTAATTTTAATTAGCATTCTATGCAATTCTAATTTATCATTCCTTTTTTCAATTTACAAAATCAGATTACACCTATAATATCATTCATTCTAAACTCCTTATGTAAGGTACTTTATTACAGTTACAATGCCATGGGAATTATTACAATAATTTTCCATAAGGAGGGTACAAATTACATCAAAATATATATAGAATTACAACATGGCATATGATAACATCATGTACAATATGAAGATCACTTATGCTGCAAGAATGAAGATAATAGTACAAGATCCATCCGCACAACATGAACCAATTGAACCTTGATAAAAGAATATTTACCATCCAACCACTTGGAACTTGGAGGCCCTCTCAAAAAAATCTAAGGAGGTTGACACCAAGGCCCTACAAAAACTTAAGCAAACCAAATCATAGAACAAGGTGGTAACTAATCTTTAAACAAGGCTAGGTAAAAAAAGAAAGGAAAGACTACCAGAGGCACAAAAAAAACCAATTGGTTGAATAAACTGATATGAATGGTTTGTATGTTATCATTGATGGAAACTATACATATTATTATGGCCACTTGATATATTTTGTGATTACCAACGATCAGAGTATAAATTTGGCTAAGTATAGCAGAACATGGACAATGTATAGTATTCGGTGAATATAAAGGTATGGACTGGTACAAATAAATTTTGAGTTGTGAAGCTATAAAATTATTGTATAGTGTATATTCCACCTTCATCTATGATCACACCTATTTATGTTATCATTTGTTTGAGTTATGAAGTTTTGAATATCAGGTATACAGTCAATTGTGAAGAACAATGACAATCAGTTGTTGGATCGATCTGTGATCCTAACAGATTGATGATCTCATTAGTTTGAGAGTTTAATTTGGTAGAGCCGACATGGTAGATGACTTCTATGTATTTTTTCAAGGTTATAAAAACATTTTGATGGAGGATTTGGCTGACACTTCACATGGTACACATTATGATTTGGAGGCTCACTAGTGAAGATATTATCATTAGAAATGGATATATCAAATTGAGTTTTTGTGATGAATTGTGAGTGAAATGGTTAGATAAGCTAAGGTTATATTATGTATGTGTGAAGGGTCAGTTATTAGAGTTTTGATTGGCAGTTGGGAATAATTTTGTGTTGTGCTTACATGGAACTGTACATGCATAGTTGATGTTATTTCTCAGTTCATTTGATTGGATTGTAGCTCAATTATTTAGTATGATAGTGAGACTTTATATGTTGTAATCTGAGTAGTGATCTCTAGGATCTAAGCCTGAATGTATGTATATTCCCCTTATATACTCAAACCTTTAAAAGGGTTATTATTTCGTTATAATTAATTACTTGTGGGTTTCATTCCCATCGTGGTTTTTCCCTTTACCAAATTTCCACGCAAAAAATCATGGTGTTACAATTGAACCGCCTCACAATAGGTATTAGTAATCATGCCAAAGCCTCTCCTAGGAATAGTATATTCAAATTAAGGATTACTTTTTCAACGATGAGGTGCATTTAAATTGTCAACTCAGGGACGTATACTTGAAATGGGACAGCACGATATGTGCACTAAGTTTCTTAGAGAGCCATACTGCCTATGTTGCAGGAAGTAAAAACGCATGAAAGAAACCTATGCTATTGCTGCAGGAAAGAAACACACTTGACTACTTAATGAAATTAATGCTCAAAACTGCAAACTTAACTTAAATCTATTCTATCAATTCATAGCATTCACCATAATTATCAGTGCAAGTACTATAGGAACATACATGAATCCAATGCTTCATGAATGAAACAGTACACTCCTATTCAAAATGTTGTAAATGCTGAAAGTAAATCTACTCTACTCTAATCTAATCCACCTCCCAAGTGGCCCCCCTTGGTTGGATTCCTGCTAAATACTAACACAGAGGGTAAACCAAAATCACTTCATTATATTTCAGAAACTGATTACATATGAACAATGCACAGAAGGAAAAGTAACTTGATGTGCAAGATGCAACAATATAATCCCAAAATCTCTGAACTTACAAACTAACAATCAAATCCCTATAAATAGAGGATTGACACTTATTCAAAATATAAAGATAAGTTCTGAATTAAATCTCACCTTAGAAGAAAAAGGAAATGTAATAGCCCACAACATATGTTATAAGGTCTGGACGACTAATTCAACAGGATAATGAGTGCTAAGGAAATATAGCAGAGCTATACTCCTATATTCTCTGGGATGGTGGCTCCTCCAATGCAGCTGGCATATCTTTTGGTGCCATGATGATTTTCCTATTGCAGCTAGACTTCAACATTTCTTCTTTAATGTTGTCGACCACTCTCAAGCTGCTCCTTGTTCCTGGAAAGTTAGTTAGCATGTGAAAATGTATACAAGTAAACTTAGTCAAATCAATCCAAATATTAGAACACACATTCTGATAGCTATATGAAGTACTGCAATATACATATTTTTTGGCAAAACATGTCATAGCTAACTACCCATGGGTTGGTGGTTCTAACTGTACTTATCACAAGTTCACATTATTATAGGTTAACAAATGTCTTGGTAATGTCTTTAAACAGAGTATCATGATAACATAAAACAAAGATAATAAATTGTCTCATCATCTTTCCCCTAGAAAGTAAAATGCTTGTCCTCAAGCATTGCATTTTCTAGCAATTCCTCAAAACTCCCCAACCCCTATCCTTCCTCTCCTTTGACAATTAAAGGTGTAGTAGAAGCCCGTGGTCTTTTCCCAGACATCCACCCTATAGTCCTCCTGCAATTGATCAAGCCTTGCAGCATTGATATCATAAAGTGGCCATAGGAGCATAGGTGGCTGCATGGTAAGGGGACACCAGAGCTCACGTATAATCTACCTACCTAGCTATATGTACTTTGGTGCTATATGGATGGATGCTTTAAGATTAATGGGGCTATGTGGCTCTGATTTCTTAAATTCTTGTGGCAGTCTACTCCACCTGCTTCTGGCACCAACCAGGGCTCTCAAAAAAAAAGTAGGACATCCCCTCATATTCTCCATAGACCTATGTTCTGATATCATATATTTTCATCTTAGTCTCTACCTTGATATTTCCATAGGTAAGGGTGAACCAATCCCTGAGGAGCACATCTGGTTTGTTGCTCTCAGCTCTTAGTGGCAATGGCTCTAACTTCTCTTGATCTCTGTAATTGTCTAATTGTCTTTCATAATTTGCCTCATTATGCATCCAGGACATCAATGCCCTTAGGTTTATATCCCCAATATAAATTAAAGGACTCCAATCGGTTTCTCCAGGGATAATGAATTTATGTAAGTACAACTCACAGAGTAGGTTTTGTTGCCATGAAGGAAGAGTTTGATATAGGGCATAGAATTCTTGGGCCATTTTGAATTCAGAGTCTATGTTATTTAAGGTCATCATAAGTTGAAACAAAAGGAATTGTTCTTTGAAACAAATAGAATAGACCCTAGGAGGAGGTCGACAAGTGATTATCTGATCAGCCAGCTTTAGCGCTTTATCCATTTTCTATTTTTGTCTTGAAAATTGCTCTTTTAGGTCTACTATCTCCTCACTTTGATCTTTTATCACCCTTTTCATCTTCCTTTTTTATTATTTCCATAGGGTTGTTTGGAAAAAAAAAATCATTGTGTAACCCAAAGAGAAGTGATTGTAAAGTGGGTAAACCACACTCTTCTATCTTATTTTTCTACCTCCTTTGTTCTTTCCATGCTTTCTCTAAGTAGCTGGTAAACCAGGTTCTTTTCTAAGACACTAGGGCATTCTTTGAGTGGGTTGACTGATGAGGTATTTGAACTTCTTCCTCATTTCTTTCTGAGATATTCTGATGGCTCTCTTGGGGGTTATTCTGACATACATTAGATTCATCATCACATTTCTCTTTTGGATTTTGAGAAATGTCTAGGATTTTAGACTGATTTAGGGAATCATCTGGAACATATTGCACATGAGATTATATATTATCTTGTTTGGGAGAAAAAAATTGGCTTTCTAAGGAAACTTTAGGAATTTTTCCTCTTATTCTAGGGCTTCTTCGCACAGAAGTTTCCTCAACCTCCACAGCCTTTTTCTTGATAACCTTCTTTAGTCTCTCTGTTGTAGGAGTAGCTGTTCTAGGAGCCGATTTTATTTTCTTCATTTTCGAAGCTTTGGGGTTTTGTGGTTTGGCTACAGGAACAAAAGTTCCTTCTCCTAATTTTTGATTTCCTTTATTTTGGGTAGGAGTAGGTACATTGCTCATATGAGCAGGTGAAGTCATATTTTCTTGAAGGTTTTTGGGTTCTATTTCTTGGGTGACATGTTCAACAGCTGGTTCAGTGGGTTTTGCATCATCATTTCTAGGTTTCTCAATAGGGTCAACCTGAGGTTGCAAGGTTTTATGCTGGGAAAATCCTGACCATGCTAAGGGAGAGACTTCCCTAAGAGATTTCTCAACTAGCAATTTGATTAGGGCATGGTGGGTGATAGAATTTATATTTCCCTTTTGGGTTTCCTCAACGTTGATACTTAGCATGTTATACAAGAAATTAGGAGCATTTACTAGAATATTACGCCTTACATAGCTAAGCAACTTAAAATTATGTACATGCAAATTTGAAAATATTCCTTCACAGGTCAAATGCCTGATAATGTGTGTTGCCAATTTATTGAATGGTGGAGGAAGAGACATTTGTTTTCACCCTTTCTTGTTAATCTCCAGAGGAGGGTCACTTGGTAGAATAAACTAGGCCCGAGCTGACCTAGCGTCATGCACATTGGGGTAGTTTTCCCTAATTGTTGGTAACCCGGTTACCTCTGCTATCCATTATTCTGTTGTGACAACCGTTAATCCCCATATAGTTGCTTTCCCTTCCTCAAATGTATTTGTAAATTCAGTTGCTACTTCTTCATCAAACTCTATTAATTTCAAGAAATATCCCAACCAACTACATGCATCAAACCTCCTTACCGCTTTGACATCTATAAGAAAAGCACCATGAACCATTGGCTCATCTGGCTCCAGCTTCCTTCCCATTTGTTCCAAATTTTTTCCTCCAAAATTTTTTTGTAGCCAAAGCTTGTCAATTTTCAACTTTTCTGCTTTGCAATTGACAATTACCATATTCCTTTTTGAATTTTAGACTGCTCCTTTTAAAACTACAGACCTTCTTTTGCAATATTTTGTTGTTCTTGTTATAAACAATGATAATTGTGCTTTAACATAATAAATTATAACTCTAACTGTGATTTTCCACATAGCTTAATTATAGTCATTTTAGGTCACATCAAGTCTGAAAATCAAAGATAATTTGGGAATAATAGTACGACACTTTTGCGATATAGCAACGGGATTTAATGAGACGAGGCCAAAGTACAGATTTGAGGTGACGAGAAATCTTTACGAGTAATTATAAATGACATTAGAACTTAATACACTTCCCTTCCCCCTATGAAATGACAATAAGTGTCCACACTTGTCATACTTGGAAAGAGGTACAAAACCAGCTTAATGCTACAATCATAGATTTATTGTAGTACTGATATAATTACCTAAATCTATGTGCTAAAAGTGGGAAAATTTTGAAAATTGTATGCCTATCATTCAATCATCGCACACGCCAGAAAAAGGTGGTGAGAGTGGAACAATGTTGGCGGTTGCATGCGTTAGCTGACGTGGCTCTTATTTGAAACATAGAAATGGAAAGCGATGATGACGTGGACGATGGGTGGGTGGAAGGTAAAGAAATGAAATGAGTTGAAAAGAAGAATTTAAAAAGTGAATGGAGAATTGGACTTAATGTGAACATGAAGTTTTTATTATGGACATGCTCAAAGGAATGCTATGTTAAAGCTGCAACAAGAAGGTTTGCACCCTCTGCTGCAGGAAGTGCTACCTGTTGTTCATTTGGAACTGGTTGTCTGAAATATTGCAAGAAGTCTTCTTTGGTCAGGGGCTAGTGATAAAGACATAGTTAATGTCCATTGACTAATAACTTGAAGTGCACTGGATAAATAGTTTTCAAATGGACTGCTCCATTGGTAAAGATATGGATTATTTCATATGGGCCCAGCCATCTTGTTTGCAGCTTGCCTGGTATTTCTTTGAATCTAGAATCATACAGTAATGCCCAATCACTGACTTGAAACAATTTTATATTAATATGGGAGTCATGACACTTCTTCCTTTTTTCTATACTATCTCAATGCACTATAATGTAGATTTTCACATGTCATCCAAGGAATTGAGATGCAGTAATCGCTCCTTCTGTGCTGTAGGAAGTTTGATGTTTAACTCCAATGTTGTGTGCAATGTTTTATGTTCAAATTCTATGGGTAACATTATAGCCTTCCCATATAGTAATTCAAATGGTGTGAACCATGTGGTTGTCTTCCAGGTTGTTCTGTATGCCCAGACAACTTTTGAGAGTCTGCTGCTCCAATCTCGGTGGTGTAGATGAACTTATTTTGTTAAAATAGATTCAATCTCTTTATTTGTAACTTCTTCCTAACCACTGGCTTGAGGATGGTAGGGCCTGGACTTCCGATGTCTGATGTTGTATTCCTTCATGAGTTATATTATCATATTGGATATAAATTGTGCTCCCTAATCAGTTTAAAGTTCTCTTGGTACACCATAACGGGTGAATATTTCCTCATATAAAAACTCTGCTACCTTATGATCTCGTGCATGCTTCATGGATTTTACTTTCACCCATTTGGTTAGATAATCAGTGCACACAAATATGTAGGATTTCCCATTAGATGGAGGGTCTATTTCCCCAATGAAATCCATGCCCCACTTATCAAATGGTGTTACCACCACATGTGGATTCAAGAGCATTTCATTTGATTTTGTTGGACGACCCATCCTCTAACATTTATCACATTTCCTTGTGTAATTGGTTGCATCCTTGTGAAGTGTGGTCCAGTAGTAACCTATTGTTAAGATCTTCAGGGTTGTCCTCATAGCTACAAAGTGTCCTCCACATGGCTCATTATGACAAGCATGGAGGATATCATATGTCTCATCTTCTCGCACACACATTCTCATGACTTGGTTTGGGCTAGTATAAAATAGTGTGTTGTAAATCCAAGAGAATTGGAAGCTTTTCTCTACAAGCATTCTCCTGTCCTTAAGAGAGAAATGTGTGGGAATTTTGTAATCTGCAAGGTAATCAGCTATTTCAGCATACCATGGACTCTTGACAGCAATATGAAACAAATGCTCATTAGGGAATGTGTCATCTATCATAGTAGTATCATTGTCATCATTCTGGATTCTGGATAAATAATCTGCTACTACATTTTCTTTCCCTAGCTTGTCAATGATGGTTATATCAAATTCCTGCAAAAGAAGGATCCATCTTGCTAACTTGCCTGAGATGGTAGGTTTGTTCATAAGATACTTGATTGTTGCATGGTCAGTATGATCAAAAATAGGGTAACCTGTTACATAATGGTGGAATTTTATCAAAGCATAAACTACTGCCAGTAATTCCTTTTTAGTCACTTTTTAATTTAATTTTGTTCTATGTAAGCTCTTATTGATATAGTAAATTTCATTTTCAAGGTTACTAGACTTTTTCTTAAGAAAAAACCTATTGCATAGTTAGAAGCATTTGTATGAATGTGAAATGGTAAAGACGAATCAGGTCCCCTAAGTACTGGTGCAGTTGTCAAAAGTGACTTGAGCTGCAAGAAGGATTCATCAAAGGCCTTTCTCCATGCAAACTCGGCCTCTTTTGTAAGCAATGTGTATAAAGGACTAGCTATTTGACTAAAGTTTTGAATGAAACACCTATAATAGCTAGCATTTCCTAATAAGGATCTAACATTTTTTTCTTAGTAGGTGTAGGAAATGTGAGAATTACCTCTATTTTTGCAGGGTCTACCTGAATGCGAGCTTATGAGATGAAATGTCCCAACACTACTCCTTCCTACATCATCATGAAACATTTCTCACTTTTGAGAGACAGGTTGTGTTCTTGACATTTGATCAACACTTTTTCTAAGTTCTTCAAAGCCTCCTCAAAAGTAACACCTAATGTAGTGAAGTCATCCATGTATATTTCCATACAATCATGTGATATGTCAGCAAAAATGATGTTCATAGCTCTTTGGAAAGTAGTTGGTGCTTTACATAAGCCAAAAGGTAACACACAATATGCATATGTTCCCCAAGGGCATTTGAATGTGGTTTTCTCCTAATCCTTCAGAGCAATGCTGATTTGGTTTTTCCACTATATCCATCCAGAAAAGAGAAGTACTTCTTTCTAGTTAAAGTGTCTAAAACTTGATCAATAAATGGCAAGGGAAAATGGTCTTTCTTTGTGGTATTATTTAGTTCCCTATAATCTACATAGATTATCCATTTACCCCCCTTTTAGGTACTATAATCAAAGGTGATACCCATTTTCTATTAGAGATTGGATATATGAAACCAGCATCCAACAACTTTTGCAATTCAATTTTGAATTTTTCTCTCAAGGTTGGGTTAATTCTTCTCTGAGGTTAGCAGAGTGGTATACTTCCTTCATTGATGTAGATTCTATGTGTGCAGAGCTTTGGGTTCAGACTTTCCATGTCTCCATAATCCCAAGCAAAGGCTTTTTCATGCTTACACAAGAGTTTGGTTAATAATGCTAATTGTTGTGGTGGTAGCTTCCTGTTAACATGGAGATTGTGACCAGGGGAAAGTTCCATAGTAGTTGTCATTTATAGCATTAAAACTTCAAAGATTGGGCTTGTGGCTACCTCATAGGATAGTAATTGATTGATTATATCATGAGTTTCTGGAAAAACGTATTCCTCAAAGGTACACAACTATAAAATAGAGCTTCCAAAAATATCTTTTTCTATGACACACTCATTGGTAAGGATACTTTGGATCACATCATATTCTTCTCATTTTTTCAGGAAGGATTTCCTATGTAACATCATTAGTTGAGAAACAAAATTTAGCTCTTCTTCCTCATCTCCTAAATCTGGCCAAATAGGTGTACTCAAATTTGGTTAGGGTTGGGCAGGAGGATATAATGCTAGCTTCTTTATTGTTTGGCCATTTGAAATTGTCATGTTACCTGATCTGCAACTAATATTGGCATCATTGGTGGCTAACCAAAGTCTTCTAAGGATAACTGGGTATCCAAAAAAGTTTACCTTAGGTGATAATATTAGGAAATCTATAGGATATTCCCATGAATCCAATGTGACTTCTATATCCTCTATGATGCCATCTAGTGTTACAGTGGAACTATCGGCAAGTTGTAAGATTGTTGGTGTGGTTCTTAATACCTCTATACCCAACCTATTCATGGTATCCTTAGAAATAACATTTATAGCTGCGCCTAAATCAACTAGAGCATTTTTCATAGATTGACCATTAATTATGAGATCAACAACTGGGCTTCCAGGGTCAGAGTACTTTGGTATGACTATTTTTCCCAACATAATATCTGCAAGTTGACCCATCTCATGGAATGTTTGAGGATATTTTTTCTTATTCCTACGATTATTAAGGCATGCGTCATTTATAGCTTTTCCATAAAGAGGAACATATTTTATAGCTTGGAACAAAGGAATCTGGATATGCATGTTTTTCCGCTTCTCAAGGATATCAAATGGGGTTTATTCTTTGGGTATAGGTTTTTCCATGCCAATACTTTATGGAAAGGGAGGATTGATTGAGATATTAAATTAAATTTTACTTGGCATATCAGTAGGTTGGACAATATTTGGAAAAGTATCTTCTGGTAGCAGTGTTGATGATGCAAGAATGTCTAGAACTTTTGTTATAATAAACAGCTGAGGTGTGGGATGAGTAGTACCGGATCTTAAATGTATATCAGATATCTCTAGTGCATATGTAGGGTACTGCTGAGTATCAGTGGCATACATTGGTTTTTGTTGTTTCTTATTGTAAGGATTAGCCTGCGGCTGAGCAGGCAATTGTGTTTGCTTTGGAGCAGGACTCATGACTGCATGAGGTGGCATTATTACAGGTTGAGATTGTTGATGGAAATTATTCAATTGTGTATTTTCATTTATGTTACACATGTATATGCACTTATGTAGTGATTTTACACAAATGTCTATAGTCAAACCAGGCACAATAAGTGTATGCCAAGTGAATCTCAATGTTCTTCAAGCTCAATCGGGCATTGAAGAAATTTAGTTCTTACCGAGTTCACTCAGGCATTACAGTGTTGGTCGAGCATTGAAGAATTTTAGTGTTGACCGAGTTAAATAGTTAGTGTGAAACAATTAACAGATGATTACATTTATGTTTAATTGGGCATATGAGGCTGATAGATTTGAGTTTTAGTATTCAGTTGGAAGGTTATAGAGGCCAACTTGACAAGGTCTAATATATATATATATATATATATATATATATATATAAAGGTCAAGTCTGGATTGAGAAGTGTGGCTGTAATTGAATTAGTGGATGAACATGATATGAAAAGCAAAGGTGAAATCAGATGGGTCTTTGATTAAAGACAGATCATCCGAACAGAGCTGCAATAGAACATTTGATCAGTGAGGATCCAGTTTACAAACAAAGAAATATCTGAATCAGCAAAGAAATTTGCATGTAGAATCAGGTCAATCCATTGTTACTTTCTAACAATTGAAGGAGTGATTCAAATCTCTTAACAGAGTAGACTTAACCGTCTTTTGTAAATCCTCTCACAAGGTGACATTTCTATATTGAAGTGTTTGAAGACCTCTAACAAGGCCACTCCTTACAGGGTGATTAAATCCTCTAATAGGGTCACACCTAACAGTGTGTTATTATAATCTTTAACAAGGTTGGCTCCTAATAGGGCTCACTTCAGAAGAGTGAAAATTAGTAACTAGTTACAATTGGTGGTTTTTCCCATATTGGGTTTTCATGTTAAATCTTGGTATTATCTGTGTACATTTCATTTTCTTTATGGTTTATGTTTCTACAATTAATTACTAAAGATAATCATAGTTAATATCTTAAGATTTTCTATGTTAATTGAGTGACAGAGAAATATCTATGTTAACTGAGCAACAATGACTGATTTGTTTAAGACATCTAAGGGACTTGGATTTGTTTTGTGGTAACTGATTCACCCCTTCCCTCTCAATTACTCATCTCATTTCCAACAATTGGTATCAGAGCATCAAGTTCTTGCAGGGAAGGTTTAAAGGCCTAAGCTAAAGATCAGAGATGTCTTACAGAAGGGAGATCCCCAAGCTCAACAAAGACAACTTTTAGACATGGAAGGAGGTGATGAAGCTACATTTATCTACAATTGGAGATAGTGGTATGCAATTCCTGGATAAAAAATATGTGGAACCACTGGTACCTTTGATTGTGGAACATATGGTGAATAGAAATAATCATAATATAATGATGATTGATATAGGTTCTTCACTCGGCTACTTAGAATTTGATGAAGTCGAGGACTTCCCTACTGCCTTTGATATGTGATACAAACTGCATGATATTCATGGAGGAGATGCAAATGTAAATAGATCCAAAGAAGAAAGTCTGAGAGGTCACTTTGATATGATGAAAATGAAAGAAGGAGAAAACATTACAAAATACAGTGACAAAATCAAGAAAAGTGTAAGTTCCATCAGAGTAGCAGGTGTAACAATTGAATATACTACAGTGGTTAGTAAGGTATTGAGAAATTTACTTCCTATCTATGCAATTAGAGTTTTATCTATTCAAGAGATGAGGTGCAGTAATAATATATATCTAGATGCATTGATTGGAAGGCTATCATCATTTGAGCTGGACAATTTTGATAATTATTCTCCTAACACTAGAAATCTTGAGTCTGCATTCAAAGCTAAACTAAACCTTGGAAAGAAGGATATATACTCTAAAAATAAGCAGACTGATAGTGACATTGATGATTAATCAAATGATGAAGATATGGAAATCATTGAAGCACTACTTGCAAGGAGAGCTGCAAAAGGAAAAGGTCAGTACAAAGGAAGAATACCATTAATTTCCTTTTCATGTAATGAGGTTGGTCACATTTTTTCTAAGTGTCCTAACAAAGATGAAAAATATGAGAGAAATTTCAACAAATATAAAGGCAAGAAATATTTCATTAGTTACAAAAAATAGAGGGACAAAGGTAAGAAATCTTGTTATATTGCTAAAGATTCTGATAGTGATGAATATAAAGATGAAATGGTTTACATTTCTATTAAGGATGATTCAGATAATGAAGATGATGAAAATACTGCACTGTTCTCTTATATTAGCAAAAATGACACTTGGATAATTGATAGTGGTTGTTCTCATCACATGACTAGTGATAAAAAAAATTGAAACTCTTGAGCACTATGATGGTGGGAGTGTCGATTTTGGGAATAATGAACCTTGCTATGTGAAAGGTAAAGGTTGTATTACTCTAAATGAAGGAATTAAATGTGATAATGCTTATTGGGTTGAAGGACTAAGGAGAAATCTACTAAGTGTGGCACAACTGAATAAAATTGGTCTCAAGATAGAATTCATGAATGGTAAGGCCAAGCTCTTGGATGGTAAAGGAAACCTAGTTGGAACTGGAAAGGAAACAAAAGGTAGTCTATTTTATCTTGATCTCAATGAAAGTTCATGTTTTATTGCACAAGTAGAAGAAAGCTAGTTATGGCATAAAAGGTTGTGTCATGTGAACTTTGATAACCTGGTTAACATAAGAAAGAATAGAAAAGTAAGATGTATTCCTATTTTAAAGAACCCTAAATTAGCAACATGCAAACAATGTCAAATTGGGAAAATGAGCGAATCTAGTTTCAAAATCAAGAACTATAATACTGAAGAAGTCTTGGAATTGGTACATACTGATCTGTGTGGACTAATTAGGACAACAAGTTATACAGGAGAGAATTATTTCATTCTATTTGCTGATGATCATTCCAGAATGATGACTATTATGTTTCTCAGAGAAAAATCAAAATATTTTTAGAAATTCAAATGGTACCTTGCCAGAGTTGAAAAGAAAACAAGAAAGAAACTAAAGTGCCTAAGATCTGATAGAGGAGGAGAATTCATTTCTAATAAATTCAATGAATTTTTCAATGAAAGAGGAATTAAGAGACAAGTATATACCCCTGGTACACCACAACAAAATGGAATAGTAGAAAATAGAAACATATCCATCATGGATTGTGCAAGAACCTTGATGATTGAAAACAATGTTGCTACCAAATACTGGAATGAAGCCATCAACACTGCAATTCACACCTTGAATAGATTTCAACTAAAGAAAGGTACTGAGAAGACACCTTTTGAATTATGGTATGGTTATAAACCTAATGTTCACTATTTAAGAGTATTTGGAAGTAGATGTTACATCTTAAAAGAAGCAAGAAATGAAAAATTTGATGTAAAAGGAGATGAAGGCATATTCCTAGGCTACTCCTCTAAAAGAAAAGCATATAAATGTTTGAATCTTGCTACTCACAAAGTTAGAGAAAGTGTACATGTAAGGATTGATGAGTTTACATAAAGATCTAAAGAATAAAGCAGTAAAGAGACTGAGGACTACATAAACTTTGTGTACTATGAAATTGATACTATAACTAAGACATAAGCAATGGTAATTGAACAACAATCCTGTCAACCATTGAATTCATCAATAAAAACTATGTTACAAACTGTGCAACCTGAGCTGCTAGCAGAGAAAACTGAATCACAGAAAGAGGGAACTGTGTCTCAGATAGAGGGACCCAAGTCATAGACAATGACACCTGAGTCTCAGACAGTGGAACTCAAGCATCAGACAGAAGAACGAAACATAATATTTGAGAATGGTAAACATAGTGGACCAAGCCCAGTATCAAGAAGGAAGGATCCTATACTTGCCAAATATGTCAGAAGGCATCATGCACCTAAGCAAATAATTGGAGATCAGACAAAAGGTATAATGACAAGGAAAAAAGTTAAAGGTACATGTTTGCTTAGTGAAATTGAACCTAGATCTATCAATGATGCATTGAATGATGAAATTTGGATAGAAGCAATGAATGAAGAAATTGAGCAGATAGAAAAGAACAAGACCTGGAATCTTGTACCTAAACCAAAAGACAAGAATGTAATTGGTCCTAAGTGGGTTTTCAGAGACAATATGAATGAAAAAGGTGAATTTTCTAGAAATAAAGATAGATTAGTATGTAAAGGCTATGCTCAAGAAGAGGTTATTGTTGGAAACACTGAGAGGGGGGGTGAATCAGTGTTTAACTAATTATTCAATTTCAGAAACTTTAAACATAAATCAAATATATATCACTTGAAGCTTAACAAAAGAACACATAACACATGATATGATTACGGGGAAACATTGATCAGAGAAAAACCCTGGTGGGAATTAATACCCACAAATATTTCACTAGTATAATGAACCTGTTAAAGTTCCTTTGGCCTATTAGGAGCAGTCTTTACAATGCAAGTACAATGACCTGGTTAAAGTCCTGACCCTGTTAGGAGTCTTAAACAAACAACCCTATTATAGGTGAGGACTCACTGTCCAAGAGCTCACTGCTCAATGAGAAAGAAGGCTACAACCTCCTGAGAATAGATATGCACTATATCCAAAAGTGAACTATTGTATATGAAACAAATGTCTGATCAGTTTTGATTATGTGCTTATGATCTTATCTTCCTTTAGGGCTCTATCTCATACTAACATCTTTATATTGTTCTTCTATCTCTTCTCTGTATATTTCCTTGACACTTGTAATATACCTTTACATTGCATATATATATATGCCTGAATAGACGCGACTATAAACAAGACCTTAGTCGGCCCAAAAAAAAAATTCACAATGCTTCCAAAAAAATTGTCTTAAGTGTGTTTACAATAATGTTTAATACATGATTAAAAAATTATTATAATAGGCTCTTAGCCTTTACACAACAGAAGATTACACGCTAATCAAAAACCTGAAGTTGACTTCATACTCTGTATTCTGAACTGCTAATGTACTTATTCTTTCTGTAACTTGTCTGTACTGACATTCCATACCATGCGTGTGTAGGGTACGCATAAAAACATATCATACAGCCTATGTCTAAAGGTGCTTAGTTTGAATCATTCATACGCATGTGCGCTAGTGCTCTGATCATCTGTGTATTCTCTATTTTGTGTGGTCTTCTATACTTAATCAATTTTCACTATAAAGTTTGTTTTCAAAACTTCATATGACTTTGTTGCCATAATGACAACAAAAAATAAGTCATATACTCCCTAGGATTCAACTTTCCAACAATCTGCCCCTTTGTCATTAATGGCAACAAAGGAATGTGGCCAAGTTACTCAAAATTGACTAACACCAAAAATTGTATATTATCTTCTTTTAACATATACTATGTCTTATTTCTTTGCATATATACACTACTCCCCATACATACTTTACTCCCCCTTTAACATTAATGACAAAGGTGTCAAAATTGTAAGTCTCTAGATACTTACTCCATGTATACATCTGGATAGGCTATCTGCAGATTCTTCATCTCTTGCTGCCAGAATGCCTTTAGTGCATCAATTGTTTGTAGATGGGCGCATAAGGCATATGTAAGATTTTCCATCTTTGTCAAATCCATGTTGGGTCCTTGACCATAGGTAGTAATGGTTGCATCAATCTGTTTAATGTTCTCATCCAGAACTGCTAAGGAGGGTGCAAGTGCATTTCTCAGTTGATTCTGCCTGATCCTTATCTTACTGATCTTCATTTTAGCTTTTTCTATCTTGTCTAACTGACCTTGATAGATATTTTTGTAGATTTTTGTCTTGGGATGATGTTTCAACTGATTGTCTTATGTTATCAACCAAGATATATGCCTCTTCTATCTTTTTGATATGTTCAGAGGTGAGTTTGCCTCTATCCATGCAATTTGCTATAACCTTTCTACATTTTGATGCCAACTCTTTCAACATTGACTGACCAATCTTTAATGAATTTAAATCTAAGGAAAAATTCTTTATCATTTCATTCAATCTTTCCTTTTTATACTCATCTTCTACAATTCTACATCATCAACTGACTGAATTTTAGCCACTTTCTTATCTGTAGGCACTAGGTCATTTAGAATGTTTACTGATTCCGAAAAGAGTGGGTTTAAGTCTTCTTCTCCCATGCATCCAGACTTGTTGAGTCAGGAGTTAAGCTTGACAACAATGAAGTTGATGGTTGAATGGATGGTGTGAATATAGTATTCTAACTAGTATCCATGCATTCACTTTTTACTGTGATCTCCATGACTGGTGTCTCATTAGTTTGATTATCTTCTTCTTTATTCAAGTCTGTTGAATCTTTAGAGGGAACTTCATCTTATTGTAAAGATGTGTCATTAGTGCATACCTCCTTTGTCTCTTCAGTGCTTACAAATGCTTTTTCAACTTTGTCCATATCATTGTCAGAGGCGGTCATGGATATTTTAATATCATCAATCACTATAGTATCTCCTAAATCTTTTACTATATCAGAAGCTATTGAAACTGAGGGTGCTAAAACACATGGACCTATCTTAGGTGTATTTTGAATCAGTGGTTCTATAACATGTTTGGGAGGAACTAGAGTTACCTTTGTTGTAGGCGTCGTTGAAGGATACATATGTCTATCCAGAAATACCTGCTCAAAAGCTTTCTGAGTCTCCTCACTAACCAAATCATACTCTTTATTCATGATATGAAGCGTTCTAGTTTTGGTTTTGAGATGAGGTTTAACTAAGTCCAATAGTATAGCTTTCTCATCATGCAAGCAGGCAGGGAGAAGACTATCTAATGTTTCTCCTCTTATCCTCATATCCTCTTCAATTGCTTGCCTTTCTAATATGTCTAGTATGTTCCATAGTTTATCTGGTATAACTGTGTTGAGTTACAATACTAACTTCTTGAACTTAATCATATGAGAAATAATCATTGAATGAATTTCTTATTTGTCTATCTCTTGATACTTATCATAGAAATTATTGATAGATTCTAGTCTGCCTTCATTAACAATTCTATTCTTTAGGACTGTTAGACTGGGCTTGGATCCTACCTCAGGAGGGGCTTGTGTGTTCTTTACCTTGCTCCTTGTGGTCCTTGAGGATGGATGACTTGTAGGAACTTTCTTCTTCCTTCTAGTCAACTTGTTGGGTACAGAAGGTGGAGAAGATTCTAGATCAATGGTAGTTGATGGTGCAGATGTGTCTTCATTTGATTTCTTCTTCTTCTTCTTGGGCATATCATCAGACTTTTCCATTTTCACTTCTGTGGGAGTTTTCTCAAGTTCTTTGGAAATCTTAGCTTCCCTAGCTCTGTCTGTAACACCCCAAAATTGGCACCTAACAACCTAATCAATTTTGGTGCATTTTCTCATCCTCGAAGTCCTATTTTTACTAGGCAAATTCTTCTCCTAATTGACTTTAATTGATTGAGTTTCAAATGCAGAAAACCCAAATTTGCATAAATCCAACATTACATTTAATTCCTAAATCTCAAATGATTATTAGCTAAAATC
>MU225192.1:844527-882620 GCA_018584345.1 Thuja plicata | reverse complement strand
ATATTTTCTCACAATTGATGGCTATTTCTCACACACTCACACTATGAAATCCTCCGTATTAGAGATGTTCAGGTTGTTGGCTCTCGTTCTGAGGGTACACTACAGCAATCACTCCTAATTAGGAGGCAACAGGTCACCTCAATCACCTTTGTAGAGCAAACAATTCAATGTTTGTCTTTGCGAATTCATTGATTGAATAAGGACTATGTTGTGTTTGTGTTGAATAGAGAGGTCTAAATTTGACATCAAACACTGTCTAGGCCTTCTTGTGTAACACCATGAATTTTTAGGATATTTGAAGTAATCCTAGATGCCTTCCTTTTGTTGTCAGCACTGTATAAGATAGAATCAACTAGGGTTGCCATACTTACTTGCAGCTTGATTAAGTAGGGTTTCATAGTAATTCAAAATGATGTGACTGCTAGGGTTCCATTTCAACTTGCAATCTATTCACCAACTTATCAAATTGATACCTTTGATTTATTTGATGCTCAATACTCAAGTGATCTCTAAATTCTCAATCTTGAATGCAAAGTGAGGTTTTAAAGATCTTTTACCAATTTATATAAAAGACAACTACATTTAATGCTCGTTGCCATAAAGCGGTTCACAGAGAGAATTTCAAATTTTATCCTAAAAAAAGTAAAGGTAATGCATGTAAGCATACAACCTTATTTCGTGATTACATACATGAATCCATAGGTGCATACTCGGAGGTGAGTATACCAGCCATGCAGGGGTTCAAAGCTAGAATATCTCCCCCTAAGACCATGAGGGTCAACTATCTAGAAGTAGAAGGTGCGTCCACTAAGGATGCATCTACTACCTTGTTCTCTTCATTATCCTTCTTTACTTCAACCCATATTTTATCTGAGTTAGCTTTAGCTTGCACAAACTTAACTTCTCCTGATTCTTCAAACAAAGACTTTTTAGGATTCTCTTGTCTTTTTGTTCTTGGCCTGGAAAACCTTGAGATGTGTCCAGCTTTTCCACATGAGTGACAAATGATAGGAGGTCTGATGTTGTTATTCATCATGCTGCACTACTTGGTGTAACACCCCAAAATTGGCACCTTACAATTCTAATCAATTTTGGTGCATTTTCTCATCATCGAACTCCTATTGTACTAGGTAAATTTCTCTTCCTAATTGAATTTAATTGACTTAGTCTCAAATGCAGAAAACCTAAATTTGCATAAATCTCACACTATATTTAATTCCTAAATTTTCAAGATTTATTAGCTAAAAATCCCTATGATTAATTCATTTAATTCTAAAGTCCTAAGGGCTTTTAAATTAAATTAATTCCACACCCTTTAGCTAATACACATCAAAAGGAATTGAATAATTATTTAATTATTTGAATGGATTATCCTCAAAAAGAATTCTATAATTCCATGTGAAAAGTCACTCATGTGGAAATAATTCATTTCTTTAATTAAATAATTCCTCATTTTGTCTCACCTTCCTCCATGGAGATGAGGAGTCATCCATTTCTTTCCAAGAAACTCTTCATCCTCTTTCCAGGTTCTTATATATTATGGACTTCATTTTCTTCATTTGAGAAGGAGCAATTTTAGAGTATCAAAACTATAGCAAAATATTGTCTCAATTCTCTCATGTTTTTAATCATTTATTGCATAATTAGTATAATTTCATTTAGATTAATGGCATTTTGCATCTTAATTTAGTTTGCTTATATATCAAATAGCTTAATTCTACTCTTTCTTTCAAGCTTCTTAGATTAAAATATGCGCTTTCATTCTTAGATTGTAATTGCATCTCATATAGAATAAATGGTATTTCAGTTTTTATAATGCTTTCAAATCCTCCATTTTAGAAATGGTCATGGTTGTTGGCTCTCGTTCTGAGAGTAATAAAAAACCCCAACTAAATAGGAGGCAACAGGTTCAATCAATATTGTTGAATGGACAATTCATGTTCATTTTCGCAATTCAATGATTGAGAAATGACTATGTTGTGTTTGTGCCTAATTTAGAGGTCACATTCAGACACATATATTTTGGCACCCACCGTGGGGCAGGATATTTAATTCCTGGCCTCATATTATATATTTACTGTCAATTTTGTTTTATGTCATTTTTCATATTCACTTTGAGTCAAATCTGACTCCACCATTGCATCCAGAATGTTGTTTTGGTTTAAAACAACTACAAATATGCCTATACTCACCCAAACAATTGAATCTGTGACATCAAACAGTTTTTTGTATGGCTCTACAGTGAAGTTTCGTGTGAAATTTCTCACATATCCGTGCGAAGTTTTGCTTTCATTAGCAATCGCTCGCACGAGAAAGCACTTTCTCGTGCCAACTATTGCATTTCCTCGTGTGGCACCTTGTACTTTATCGTGCAAGACCTTATACTACCTCGTGCGAAGCTTTGTACTTCCACACGTGAAGCCTTGTACTTCCTCACGCGAGACTTGGTGACAGTATTTGGAAGTTTCACAGTTTTTGCAATTGTTGTTTCTATTTTCTTGATTATTTTCACATGTTGTTTTTATCTCTCTGATTTCTCTGACAGCATAACAGTGGGCTATAGGACGCTGAAATGAAGAAATAAATTACAAACTACTAATGTATTTACTGCAGGATGCTTGTCAAAGACCTTGCATATTTTCACAAAACTCTCATGTCTATTTTTAGTAGTTAGAACACACTTCGATTGGTGCTTAAAATGAATCATTCTCTCGCATGACTGAAGTGTTTTCTAGATTGTAATTCCAAGAACTATATGAATGTATCCTCTCCCCTCACCTTTATGGATCTTGGGTGTAAGAGAAATTCATATGATTCTTCTAGTGTGGTTACCTCCCAAGAGCTTTAGTAGAGCCAGTGAGAGTGGATTCCCAACCGGTAACAAGCTAAAGCCAAGCCCTTCTGAACCAGTATATAAAAAATTTCATTGTGATTAGTCTCACAATGGACAGGTGTGAATTCATTGTGGCAACCAAAATCTCCTCTAGTACCCTAGTGGTGCATTAAAGTCCCAACATCGTTAAGGTGAAAGCCTTGCTTTAAAAGGATTGGGAGAGCCCCCTTTATTGGGAAAATGACTTGATCACAACCACCTGAACGGATGTCCTTACTACAAAATATTGTTATAGTATCCAAAAACCCTCTATCTGCTGGTGCATAAGGTTAGAGACCGACTAAGACGCCCCACACTTTTACAGTTCTTAGAAGAGACAACGGCCCTTTGGGAAGAAATTCCTTTAGGGTTAGAAGCTTGGTGTGCTTGAGAAGTGAGTGCACATGTAAGGAGGAGCCTGTACCTCCAAGATTCTAAGTTTTCCGCTATGAGTAAGCATAGCTAAACTTCGGTTCAAGTGGGGATTTAATAGATACTGCCCTAGCTATCCTAGGATTGTGATGTGTCTGTTCTGGTACTAAAAACAATCTCCATGATGTGTTTTGCGTGAGTGTTTACTGAAACAACAACAACAATCAAATGATCTGGAAAATTGTAAACTTTGGATATTTTCCATTATTGTCTTGTCTAAAACTTCAACGATCTATCAAAACTCTGTCCAATTTGTTTCAAAACTTGTCGAAACTTGGTCTTTCATCAGTCTATCCTACTACATTTAGTCTATTCTGAAATTTGTGCTATCATAACGCTTCTACTAGTTCACATGTAACTGCAATCTATTGTTAGTCCAACCTATCGCTATCTTGAACTCTGATGTTGTTACACTTGTCCAATTGACCGAGTCCTTTGTTATCTTATCATCCTTGTCTGCACTATCCTTATCCCAAGTTATGAAAGCAGGTTTGTCAATCTTGACTCAAGATCAGAGTCATTTCTATCTCTGTCTCAGTTGGAGATTATCTCCTTTGTCCTTTAGTCTTGGACTTAGTCAGCACTTTAGATATCACTTCAGCACCTGTTAGTCAATCAATCTGATTTATTGTATCTCCTCTTCAATCTTCTATGCAAGCACATCAAGAAAATCTTACAATGTCTAAAAGCAAAGATATCCTTAAGGAAACTTTATTAAAACAACTTCAAACTTTGGAATCTGAACTCCAAAGATTAAAGGGGGAAAAGGATACTTCATCTAATGAATCCTCATTAAGATCAACCTATCCTTTGTTATTCGATCATGATTCTTATATCTCCAAAATTTCTTCCAACATGGATAAATCTTGGTATGACAATCCCATCTTTGATCAAGTACAATTTTATGAGAATCCCAACTTTGATCAAGAACAATTTTATGACAATCCCAACTTTGATCAAGACTAGTTTTATGACCATCCTATCTTTGATCAAGAGAATGTAGAGGAAACTATGACAGAGTTAGATGAAAATCTTTTCTATCTGCAATAGAAGGGTATTGCAAGTCAAGAAGCATTTATTTATCCTTTAGAGAGAATCTTTACTCCTTTGGGACAATCTTATCAATCAGCATTAGAGAAACTTCTTGAGCATAATCTCATCACATTGCCTCCAGCCACATCATGTGGATCCAGATTCTTTAGTAACTATTATGCATATCATCGACATAACAAGCATAAAAATTCATATTGCATGGAGTTGAAACATAAAATCCAAGATCTCATAGATGGTGGCATAATCAAAGTAGAAAATGCTAATGACTCATCTAGTGAAGATACTAATCTCAAGCAGGATCAATATCATGAATCTATGTCTAGCAATGATTCCCATACCACATCTACTTCTTCCATCATTCCTCCATCTCCTAAAGCTTCCCCATCTCTATCAAGGATTGAACCTAATGATGACTATGTCTACCCTCGAGGACTACCTCTAACAGAGATCCAAGATAATCTGCATGCGACTGCAAGTCCTTCTCAGGCTTCAAAGATCATAGACCCCAAGATTCCATTTTCTTCAATGCTTATCATTACTATTCCAAATGAATGTCCATGACCGCATCAAGAATCCCATATGCAGATCAAAACTCCTACCTCATCCTTAGAAGTGGCTCCATGTCAAGAGGATAATCCACAATGTGAAGAAACATATATTAGTGATGATCAAGATCAAGACACCATCCATCTTTATCCAATAGTTGACCAAAGTCACATACCTCAAGAGTCCCATGATTATTCTATCATCCCCTTCCATTTCTTCCTAGAAGCTCTTCCATCTCCTATATTTTATCCATCTCCTAAGCAAGATCAAGATATCCTTTCCACCATCTCTAATGAACCTATCAAAAATCAAGAGAAAGGCACCCTTTGTACACCATCTAAAGATCCTTGTCAAGATCAGAGCATCCCTTCATCTCCTTGTCATGCTTCTCCATATCCACCTCAAGAAAACATCATTCCTCCAAATCCCTTGCAGAAAAATAAATCCCCTGAAGCTTCAGCTACTCCTATCAAAATTGCTCCTATCAAAGCTACTCATGCACCTATTGATATAAAGGTGAATTCAAATGAGAAGAGCCTTGGTCATGCAGTTCACTCTAAATATTTTGATATCCCCTCAACACTTTATATCCCTCCATTTAAATGTAAGCATCAGTCTTCTCCATCTTCCAAATCCATCCTTGGTCCCTACATCCCAAAGCTGAGACCGTCAAACCTTCCTTCTATATTGGGTCCTTATGCCCCCCATCTACCATGCCTATCAATACTAGCTTGTTATCCACTTACCCTATCTCCTATCAAGATCAACAAAGACATGCATCTTTGAAAGCTCCCTATCAACCCCTCCATATGAACCAGTCATATCAGCCCTATTCATCCACAATTCCTAAGTTTTTTGGAAGCAATCTGGATGTGCAACAAAAAAATTAGAAGTAAAAGAATCTAGTTACATATGAAGATCACTATGTCCCATCTAATCGACATGTAACTACAAATAAAAATGAAATATTCAAGAGACCACATAGACCCACCAAGCAAAGAACCAAATCAAAGAAAATATGGGTTCCTAAATCTATTATGGAAAAATTGCGTTCTAAATCATATGATATAAATGGCAAATCAAAAGCTATGTGGATTCCCAAGTCTCTTCTAAAGGACTTAGATACAAAAACAAAAACAAACGTTATGTGGATTCCTAAGTCTCTCTTAAAAGACTTGCTAAAAAAGGCAAAGTCAGAGTTGACATCCAAGCTTCCAAAGGCTTCCACTTCATCTTATTTCACACATTGTCCATCTTCCAACTCTATTTTGGGTCCTCATGTCCCAAAATCCATTACCTTGAATACTTCACCCTCTTTGTTATCCATCTTGGGTTCTCATATACCGAGGCCCATATCAAAACCTAAATTCAATTCACACACTTTTCCTCTATCACTCCACCATCCTTCAAGATGTGTGTCGATGTTGATCTTGCCAATGTTTCCATCTATTCCTACACAAGACTCCCAATATCCTACCCCTACCTACTATCCTTCCATATTTGGTCCTTACATTCCTATTATTCCTCTCATCCAATCCATTGCATAAAATCTTGGCTTTCATCTTCCTTATCCTTCATTTCATCACCCTATCAACATCTTTGAGCATACTTTCAACAACCTTGGCCTATTATAGCATATCTTTCAGAGGAGCACTATCCAAAGAGCAATAAGCTTAAGTTCCTCCATAAATCAAAAAGTACAAAAAAAAGAAGAAAAAAAAAAGAAAAAAAAGAAAAAATGCCTTGGTGAAAACCTGGTAAACAGGCACCTTGGTAGCAAAAGTAAAGATAAATCAATCCATCCTATGGTGAAAACCACTTCTTGTGGTTCCTTGGATAAGTACCATGATGAAAACATGGCAAACAGGCATCATGCGTAATTCCTCCTACTTGCACTCTTCACTTGGGGGCAAGTTCCTTCCATATCATCTTCTCCCATCATATCTTACATCCAGCTAGCTCGTGAATATCCATGTTCCTTCTACTGATCTTGACAAGGTTGAGTCTATCCATGAGCATCATGTATCCTAACATTCATGATCCCTTCCATCAGCCTATTTACTTTCTCTCATGCATGCTATCCTATCGTGATCTTGCTTATCCCAAGCCCATCCTTCCTATCTCTGTGCATTCCTATCATAATCCAAAACATGCACTTATACCTCCATCAACCTTTATCCTGATCATAGCTATATCCTATCCTATGAAATTGACCCCTTGGTCTTGATCAAAATTGAAAAACAAGTTCTTTAAAGTCTCTTGACATGTCCACTCTTTTGGACCACACACTTTTCATGACACTAGGTCATTAACATATATGCTATCCAGCACCGCTCTATGAGCCTACATTGCTATATTATTTTTTCCCTAGCTTGGGTAATCTTGAAGAGATTGTCTTTGAGGGTTGCATTCACCCTCTTCATCCATCATTGGTCATCCATCTCATACATCAACTTTCTGATCCATCTGTAATGTCCTACACCTTGCTAGACAATGGGGGGAAATTCAAGAACAAGGATCTAATAGATTTATGCACTAAGTTCAGAATTATTCAGCACTGGTCTTCTATCTATTACCCCCAAGGTAATGGACAGGCGGAAGCTTCAAATAAGACTATTTTCAAGATCTTACATCGCACAGTACACAAATCTGGATGAGACTAGCATCTCTAGATTAATCTGGCTTTATGGGCTTACCGCAACAGTATACAAACACCAACAGGGGCCACACCCTTTTCTCTAGTTTATGGTGCAAATGCAGTGCTTCCTATTGAAGTTGAGATTCCTACCTTGTGAGTCTCTTTGAAGGGCCTCATTACTGATGATGATATCAGAATATCTCAGCTTCAAGAGATAGAATTACTGGATGAACGTAAAAAAGTGGTGTTTGATCATCTTCGAGCATATCAGAAGAGCATATCTAAAAGCTACAACAAGAATGTTAGACCAACGGAATTCCAAATGGGTGATCTCGTCCTGTGAGAGAACCCCAAGAATCAACAATAGCGGGTCCAGAAAGGAAAATTTGAACCAAACAAGCTTGGTCCCTATGTTATCATTGCAGTATTTGGGTCTGGCACTTACTAGCTCTCTACCACAGAGGGGGAACAACTCAAAGAACCTATCAACGCTCTTCATCTGAAGAAGTTCTACAGTTGAGATGTCTTCTAAATGCTCATGTACATACTCTATTCTGAGAAAATCCTAAAAATTGCAAAATGTCCTGAAAAAATGATCATCTTAGTGAAAACGTGGAAAATAGGTGCTTTGATATATCTATTATCCTAGTGAAAACCTGGCAAACAGGCACCTTGATAATACCAAAAAAAAAATCAAAAAATCAAAAATACAAAAAAAAATAAAAAAATACAAAAATACAAAAAAAATTGAAAAAAAAAGAGAGAGAAAAAGAGACAAATGCGCCATTGATGAAATTCTCGTAAACAGGCATCATGGTAGCAAAAATAGAATTTCTACCAAGATGGTGAAAACCTGGTAAATAGGTGCCTCTTGTTCTGCAATGCTCTATCTATCGCGGTATTCCTTGGCTTTCTTGCAATTTCCTCTCTTGCTTTCCTACTTTAGTTTGCTTGCTCATGCATGCACTCTCAGTCACCTTTGAGATTTTTCTTGACTTCAGATGGATTGAAACTGGTCACACTCGGGGGCATCTTCCTGGTCTAGGGGGCATTGTCCTATCTTTTGGAGTCTCTCTCCTCTTCGCATCAGTCACCAGTTGTTCTCACTGAGTCTGCCTGTTGATGCCTAGATCTCACATCGATCTTTATGCTTGAGAATCTCTCTCATGTCAGTCACTAGTGATTCTCACTACATCTGCCTACTATCACTATACTATTGATATTTCTCACATCAACTCGCTATCTGCATATTTGACATCAATCTATTTAGTACTTGGGGGCATGGCTCTCCACTTTGATCGCATCTTTGGTTTATACTCAAGTCTGTAATCTTGTCAATTCTAAAGGACAACTATCTATTGACACAAATTGGTGTTTCTCAACACCCCATAAACAGTGTTTTTCAACACTATATTTGGACACATTTGTGTTTTTCAACACACATCAGACATCACAACGTAAACATCTCTCGATAGCAATCAAACACAATGCACTCACAAGCACAACGGTGTTTTTCAACACTCCCAAACATAGGCACATTCGTAAACTTTGAAACATGCTAACATATGATTGAATCTTTCTTTGTATGCTGTCTATTCTCATGAATTTCATTGATATTTTCTTTATCTACTGCTTGTGGGTGTGGTTTCGATGATCTGACAACATCAAATTAATAGGGTGTATGTGATAAGAGATTTTGCATTAAGGTGGAAAAGCCTCACATCCATCGATCTTGTTTATTTGTATGCCAAGGGGAGGTTGGAACTATCTCCTTGACTATTATTGCTCTGTTTGTTTACTTGTGTACTCTTAGTATATCAAATTGGAAACAATGTTCAGGTCATCTTGGCTTTTGTGCCCTGGTGCTTATGTTTGTTTCCTACATTTTATCCGATGAAAGTCATATTCATATCCTCATGGTCATAGTGGCACTAGTAAGGATTGTATTGACTCCGATGTTCTAAAATAATCGATGATAATTATGTGACGAGTCCAACAACCAAGTTCTAGGGTTGCATTTAGCTTAGGCTTGCATAGCGACAGTTTTGGTGCTCTCTTCATTGTCTTCTCATTCTTCAAAGGTTCTCATCTTTTGTACTAGATTCCTCTTGATTGCACAAGTGTTTGATCCTCTCTCTCTATCTTCATCTATTTTGATATCTATTTTTGTGATTAAAATCAAAATCTGACACTCCTAAGTAGCTCAAAATTACATTTTAAAATTTTGGGACCAACGCGATCGGACGCTTGTGCAGTCAAATTTATGATGTCGCTTTCTTGTTATAATCATCTCTCATCATCATTTTCTCGGCTTCTACAATCTTTTCATCAAATTCCACTCTAGTCAAATCTAGTCAAACTTGGTCAACTATGGTCAAACCTAGTCAATGGGACCTCCTGCTCGCTCTAAATCAATTCTGCCTTCTCTTGATCTATCTCTGAATTTCTCTGGATCTTCGATCTTTCTTCTATCTACAATCTTTTGATGTCAATCATCTTTATGTTGTGTCATATTTCAATTTTGCTCCCGAGGGGGCAGGATGATTGCATCATTGAATCTTTTCACATCATTCTTGAATCAGTCTAATCTGAATCAAAAGTCCCTATTGCTAGGGGCATCTCATCATTTGGGGCATATTCAGTTTTTCATACCTGATAGTCAAAACTAGATATTCCATGATCTTGAATCTCTAGGGGCATCTTGATGCCTTGCATCTTGTCATCTTGTCATGTATCTTTCTAGGTATCTGTGAAATCTAACTCGGATCCTCAAGGATCAAGCTTCGTTCTAGAGATGATTCTTGAAATCTCATTGGGTATTGGGGCAATCTAACCCTAATTCCTGAAAGTCATGCTTCATTCTGAATACAGCTCTCAAAAGATCTTTTAGACCATTATCTAGGAAACCTAACCTAGATCTCGGAGGGCTAACCTTCGTATTAGGGAAATCTAACCCTGATTCTGGACATAGTCCTAAATCTTCATCAGCTATCAGTGGACATTGGGACAATATAACCCCAATTTTGATCTTCTCTCAATTGGTATTTAGACCGTTGTCTTTTCAATATAACTTAGATTTCGGAGAATCATGCTTTGTTCTGAAGATGGTTCTGCTTCTCGATCTGGTCAGTGTCTTGGCAACCTAACCTAGACTCCCAAAATCTTCATCTGTCACATCAGACTATTCTTTGAATCAATGCATTGCTTGCACATCAATTCAAAGAGGGGAAAATGTAACACCCCAAAATTGGCACCTTACAATTCTAATCAATTTTGGTGCATTTTCTCATCATCGAAGTCCTATTGTACTAGGCAAATTTCTCCTCCTAATTGACTTTAATTGTCTTAGTCTCAAATGTAGAAAACCTGAATTTGCATAAATCTCACACTATATTTAATTCCTAAATTTTCAAGATTTATTAGCTAAAAATCCCTATGATTAATTCATTTAATTCTAAAGTCCTAAGGGCTTTTAAATTAAATTAATTCCACCCTCTTTAGCTAATACACATCAAAAGGAATTGAATAATTATTTAATTATTTGAATGGATTATCCTCAAAAAGAATTCCATAATTCCATGTGAAAAGTCACTCATGTGGCAATAATTCATTTCTTTAATTAAATAATTCATCATTTTGTCTCACCTTCCTCCATGGAGATGAAGAGTCAGCCATTTCTTTCCAAGAAACTCTTCATCCTCTTTCCAAGTTCTTCTATATTATGGACTTCATTTTCTTCATTTGAGAAGGAGAAATTTTAGAGTATCAAAACTATAGCAAAATATTGTCTCAATTCTCTCATGTTTTCAATCATTTATTGCATAATTAGTATAATTTCATTTAGATTAATGGCCTTTTGCATCTTAATTTAGTTTGCTTATGTATCAAATAGCTTAATTCTACTCTTTCTTTCAAGATTCTTAGATTAAAATATGCGCTTTCATTCTTAGATTGTAATTGCATCTCATATAGAATAAATGGTATTTCGGTTTTTATAATGCTTTCAAATCCTCCATTTTAGCAATGGTCATGGTTGTTGGCTCTTTTTTCTGAGAGTAATAAAAAAACTCCAACTAAATAGGAGGCAACAGGTCGATCCAATCAATATTGTAGAATGGACAATTCATGTTCATTTTCGCAATTCGATGATTGAGTAATGACTATGTTGTGTTTGTGCCTGATTTAGAGGTCACATTCAGACATATACAGTTGGCTATGTGTCCATTGTAATTACATATCTAACATGTAATGTTCTGCAAGTTTCTTTGAGGTTGATTTCTCTGATTGTATTGAGTCTGATTCCTTTGGTTCAGTTGTGACTAATTTCTTTTATTTTTCCTGCAATGAATAGCCCTATGACCAAAATTATTATTGGAGTAACAGTAACCATTGAAGGGTCTTACATCCTTACAATCTCTTGCCAAGTCTCCATGCTTGTTATAGGCATAGAAAGTATGGTTGACTGCCTTGTGCTTATCTTTTGGTGGTTCTGCTTTAGTCTCTTCATGATTCTCAGTTTTCTTTTCTTCTGTAGATTATGTTTGAGCTTTCTTTCTTTCTTGTAATGAATTGATCTTGATTTGAGCTATACTGTATCCCATACCAGTGATATCACCATTTAGCTTTTGTGCATAAAGATGTGATTGAATTAGATCAGAACTTGTGTGTAGTTTATCAATCTTGTCTTTTGCTCCTGATAATTCAGATTCAATCTTATTCGTTATGTTTTCCAATTCCAAGATTTTCATATTGCCTTGCATCAGTTCTTCATCTAACTATTTATTTTCTTTGTTCTTCTCTTCAATAGCTATTAGGCTATCAATTAACTGATCATTCACTTCTTCTATCTTATCCTTTAAAGATGAGTTTTCTTCATTCAATTTCTTGACCATTTTACCCAAATCATTTGTAGAGCAATCTTTCAAGTCTTTTCTTAGCTTTTTGATAAGCATTTGTGAGCCATAAACTTTTATTTTAAGTTCCTCATTTTCTTTCTCAGATCTGTCTAGATCTTCAAGGGATACTTCAAGATTCTTTTTTAGATGTTTTTCTTCTACTGAATCCATGATCTCCTCAAGTGGTTAAAATTTCTTACAGAGGACCAGAGCTCTAATACCAATTGTTGGAAACACTGAGAGGGGAGCATGAATCAGTGTTTAACTAATTATTCTATTTCAGAAACTTTAAACATAAATCAAATATATATCACTTGAAGCTTAACACAAGAACACATAACACATGATATGATTACAGGGAAACCTTGATTAGAGGAAAACCCCAGTGGGAATTAGTACCCACAAATATTGCACTAGTATAATGAACTTGTTAAATTTCCTTTGCCCTATTAGGAGAAGTCTTTACAATGCAAGTACAATGACTTTGTTAGGAGTCTTTTACAAACAACCATGTTAGGGGTGAGGACTCACTATCCAAGATCTCACTGCTCAATGAGAAAGAAGGCTACAACCTCCTAAGAATAGATATGCACTATATCCAAAAGTGAACTACTATATATGACACAAATGTCTGATCAGTTCTGATTATGCACTTATGCTCTTATCTTCCTTTAGGGCTCTATCTCATACTGACATCTTTATACTGTTCTTCTATCTCTTCTCTATATATTTCCTCGACACTTTTAATATACCTTTATATTGCATATATATATATATGCCTAAATAGACGCGACTATAAACAAGACCTTAGTCGGCCCAAAAACAACATTCACAACGCTTCCAAACAAATTGGCTTAAGTGTGTTTATAATAATTTTTAATACATGATTACAAACTTATTACAATAGGCGTTTATCCTTTACACAACAAAATATTACACGCTAATCAAAAACCTGAAGTCAGCTTCATACTCTATATTCTAAACTGCTAGTGTACTTGTTCTTTCTATAACTTGTCCGTACTAACATTCCATACCATGCGTGTATAGGGTAAGCATAAAAACATATCATAGAGCTTATGTCTAAAGGCGCTTAGTCTGAATCGGTCGTACGCATGTGTGCTGGTGCTCTGATCATCTGTGTATTCTCTCTTTTGTCTTGTCTTCTATACTTAGTTGATTTTCACTACAAAGTTTTCTTTCAAAACTTCATATGACTTTGTTGTCATAATGACAAAACAAAATAAGTCATATACTCCCTGGGAGTCAACTTGCCAATAGTTATTGATTATGGATAAAAAATTTCTCATGTTGCAAGACTTGAAGAAGTCAGAACTCTTTTGGCATATGCTGCACACAAAGGATACAAGGTATATAAAATGGATGTAAATTTTTTCATTCTTGAATGGAATCCTATAAGAAGAAGTCTATATTGAGCAACCTGAAGGCTTTGTAGATCCTAATAAAAGGAATATGATCTGCAAATTGCACAAAGCCTTGTATGGATTGAAACAAGCTCAAAGATCCTGGTATGAAAGACTACATGGTTACCTAGTAAGTATTGGATTTCAGAGAACTAGTGATAATAGTAGCTTGTACATCAAAGAAGGCCCTAAAGACACGATACTATTAGCATAGATATTTTTTGATGATATATTATTCACTCGATATGATGATTTATGCAAAGTATTCTCTATAGCTATGAGTAAGGAATTTGAGATGTCTATGTTTGGTGAAATCAAATTCTTTATTGGTTTACAAGTTCAACAGATGAAGGATGGTATGTACATTACTCAGTAAAAATACATAAAAGAGATACTAAAGAAATTTGGAATGGAAGATTCCAGACCAGTTGGGATACCTATGTCTATTGGTTATAAGTTCTCTAAGGATTATGATTCAAAGGAGGTAAATCAGACTACCTACAAGTCCATGATTGGAAAACTACAATATGTTGTTCACACAAGACCTGATGTTGCATTAGCAGTTGGTATTGGTGCAATATATTTAGCTAATCCTAGAGAAAATCATTTCATTGCTATCAAAAGGATTATGAGATACCTTAAAGGTACTGAAGATTATGGATTATGGTACAAGAAAGGAGGAAACTTTTACTTGAGAACTTTTACTAATGTTGATTAGGCAGGAAGTGTTGACGATAGGAAAAGCACAAGTGGTGGAGCATTTTTTCTTGGAAAGATGTTAGTCTCCTGGACTAGTAAGAAACAAAACTGCATTTCTTAGTCTACAGTAGAGGCAGAGTATGTTGTTGTAGCAGTCAATAGTTCAAATATCATATGGTTCAAATAGTTGTTGTCAAGTATGAAGGAAGAAATCAAAGAACCAGTTATTATTTACTGTGACAACACTAGTGCTATTAACATTTCAAAGAACCCAGTGATGCACACCAAGACAAAACATATTGCAATAAAGTATCATTTCTTGAGAGAATTGGTTCAAAATAGAGAAGTAAGGTTGGAATATGTGAATACTAAAGAACAATTAGTAGACATATTCACCAAACCTTTACCTAAGGATGCATTCATGTATCTCAGAGGAAAGATAGGGGTGATTCCCCTAACTGAGGCTCACTAAAAAATAGTTTAGTGATGCATCAATTGAGCTACATAACAGATCAAACATGTTGATGCAGATTGTCAGAGCTCATTGCATATGAATCAGTACATTCATGTACATTACAACTTAATTGATATGTCAGTTGGTGTCTTTGGCATTGGTTGTCAAAGAGGGAGAGATTAGAGTATGTGTATGTCATAATGATCAGTGAAAGAGGGAAATATTATTGTATGATAGTAAAGATTACTGATGGAGAGATTGATGATAGAGGGAGAATTTTATCAGAGGTAGAGACAGTTGTAAGAGGGAGAATTTTATCTCACTTATTGTTGACAAAAGGAGTCTTATGGATGTGAATTAGAATGAAGCTAAAGACATTAATAAAATTTGATTCATCTTATTTTTGCTCTAAAATTCTTTGTATTATGACATGTGTTTCCATCAATGCCAAAGAGGGAGATTGTTGATGACAATTATTCAATTGTGTATTATCATTGATGTTATACATGTATATGCACATATGTAGTGATGTTACACAAATGGCTACAGTCAAACTGAGAATAGTAAGTGTATGCCAAATGAATCTTAGTGTTCTTCAAGCTCAGTCGGGTATTGAGGAAATTATGTTCTTACTGAGTTCACTCAGGAATTACGGTGTTGGTTAGGCGTTGAAGAATTTTAGTGTTGACTGAGTTAAACAGTTAGTATCAGCCGACTAACAAATGATTACATTTATGTTTAATTAGGCATATGAGGCCGACAAATTTGAGTTTTAGTATTCAGTTGGAAGGTTATAGAGGCCGACTTGACAAGGTCTATTATATATATATATATATATATATATATATATATATATATATAGGTCAAGTTTGGATTGAGAAGTGTGGATGTAATTGAATTACTGGATGAACATGATATGAAGAGAAGAGGCAAAATCAGATGGGTTTATGATTAAAGATAGATCATCCGAATAGAGATGCAATAGAACATTTCATCAGTGAGGATCTAGTTTACAAACAGAGCAAGATTTGAATCAGCAAAGATAGAACTACATGTACAATCAGGTCAATCTATTGTTACTTTCTAACAAGTGTAGCAGTGATTCAAAACTCTTAACAGAGTAGACTTAACAGTCTTTTTTAAATCCTCTCACAAGTTGACATTTCTATATTGAAGTGTTTGAAGACCTCTAACAAGGCCACTCCTTACAAGGTGATTAAATCCTCTAACAGGGTCACACCTAATAGGTGTTATTGTAATATTTAATAGGGTTGGCTCCTAACAGGGCTCACTTCAGAAGAGTGAAAATTAGTAACTAGTTGCAGTTGGTGGTTTTTCTCATATTGGGTTTCCACATTAAATCTTGGTTTTATCTGTGTACATTTCATTTTCTTTATGGTTTATGTCTGCAATTAATTACTAAAGATAATCATAGTTAATATCTTAAGATTTTCTATGTTAACCAAGTGACAGAGAAATATCTATGTTAACTGAGAAACAATGACTAATTTGTTTAAGACATCTAAGGGACTTAGATTTGTTTTATGGCAACTGATTCACCCCTCCCCTCTCAGTTACTCATCTCATTTCCAATAGAGACATTGGAGGTGGTAAGGGTGGATAAACAAGATTTTGGTTAGGCCACTATTGAGGTCCTCGCCATTGGTTAGATGGTTGGCAATTTTCCTGTGGTGGCTTCCATTAGTTTTGAGGTTGGGTAGGCCACTATTTTTCTATTGATTAGGCCATTTGTTATTTTGTTGGTTAGGCTACTAGTTATTCCAAATGGTTTTAAAGTATTGAGAAGGGTTATGATAACTTTGGTTTTACCATTGATTATTATAAGGACTAGAAAATTGCAAAGGATCCCGAGGCATACCTTTTCTTGAAGCCCATTTCCAAAATTGAGAAACAAAGAACACTTTCTCATCGTCCCCTTCTATTATCATGTACTCGGTAGGAAGGTGTTGGTTCTCCAAGTTTTCCACCAACTTGCATCCAAAGTCTTTCTTTTGTTTGTGGCAGTGAGGAAAATACTCAGCTAGTTGTGCTTCAACATCTGCATGCTTCTTCTTGGCAATCATGGTGTCCAGGTGTGTAGCAACATCAGTAATGATATCTTTCTTTAATTCTAACAACGGGTTTGAAATCTCCAACTTAGAAATTCCCGAGGTGTTCCCCTTAGTAATTGTAGACCAGAATCCTCTGCCCTTTTTGACAGTTGATCTTGAATAATTGAGGCAGAGATTTTCTTGAGTTCATTCCAGGAAGATTGAGATATATCTCCTGCAGCCATGAGCTCCAATGCTTCCAGGAAACTATCATTGACTCCTCTTAAGAAGACGAGTTTCTGTGAATCCTCCTCCAGCACATGATGTGGATTCTTCTATAAATTGTACAAAAAATGTGAAACATAATCTTCTAAAGTTTCATCCTCCTTCCATGAAATTCAAAAAATGGCATCTCCTCTTGGGTCATTCCCCTTGCAATACTCTTTTTAATTCTGTAGAAATAGAGTCTGCATTTCATCCGAGCTTGTTGCTACATTAGCTCCTAAGCCCATAAACCATCATAGGGAAGACTCCTTCAATGTTGTTGGAAACAACTTGAGCTCATGGACATCAATGTTGTAGTAAAAGATTCAACAGAGAATGTCAAACTCAAACAAAAAGGTGTTAGGATATTCATTTATTAGACCATAGAACTTTGGGAGTGCAGTAGTGGGTATGTTTTTGAGATTCACATTGTTGATTAGGATTGGTAGAGTAAATGGAAATGAGGTTGTGCCATTGCTAGAGGTATTGGAAAATGGAATGGCTACTGGAAAGGAATATTAGCTACAACATTATGGACAATAGGCACACTTGGAACAAAATTATCAGGGAAACTGGCCAAAATTTTAGCAAAAGGGTGCAGGCCTACTGGATCAAAATGTGCTTCTTCAGAGGAAGATGTTGAAAGAAATTCAGGACTCACGTCAACAAAAGGTAATTCAACTTCTTCAACTTCTTTGTTCACATTTGCAGACTCTCCTGGAAGAAATCTATCATATTCATCTCATCTTCTTCCTCTTTGATGCAAGAAAGTAAATTCTTCACACTTGTGAAACAAGTTCAGGACTACAAACTACTGTCTAAAAAGAAGGAAACTATCTAAAAATGGAAAATGACTCAATAAGGTTCTCAGCTTGACACCATCCCCAATAACAACACCAAAAATGAACCGCCTCACAATAGGTACTAGTAATCATGCCAAAGCCTTTCCTAGGAGTAGTATATTCAAACTAAGGATTATTTTTCCTACCATGAGGTGCATTTAAATTGTCAACCTAGGGATGTATACTTAAAATGGGACAGCACGATATGTGCACTAAGTTTCTTAGAGAACCATACTTCCTATGCTGCAGGAAGTAAAAATGCATGAAAGAAACCTATGTTATTGCTACAATAAAGAAACACACCTGACTACTTAAAGGAATTAATGCTGAAAACTACAAACTTAAGTTAAATCTATTCTAACAACCCATAGCATTCACCATCATTATCCGTTCAAGTGCTATAGGAACATACATGAATCCAATGCTGCATGAATGAAATAGTAAACTCCTATTCAAAATGTTGTAAATGCTAAAAGTAAATCTACTCTACTCTAATCTAATCCACCTCCCAAGTGGGCCCCTTGGTTGGCTTCTGATAACTACTATTACAGAAGGTAAACCAAAATCACTTCATTATATTTTAGAAACTGATTACATAGGAACATAGAGCTGAAAAATTAACTTGTTGTGCAAGATACAACAATATATTCCCAAAAACTCTGAACTTACAAACTAACAATCAAATCCCTATAAATAGAGTATTGACACTTATTCAAAACATAAAGATAAGTTCTGACTTAAATCTTTCCATATAAGAAAAAGGAAACGTAACAGCCCACGACATATGTAATAAAGTCTAGATGAACTATTCAACAGGATAATGAGCGCTGAGGAAATATAGCAGAATTATACTCCTATATTCTCTAGAATGGTGGCTCCTCCAATGTAGCAGGCGTGTCTTTCAGAGGCATGACGAATTTCTCATCCCAACTGAACTTTAACGTTTCTTCTTTAATGTTGTCAACCACTCTCAAGCTGCTCCTTCTTCCTGGCAGGTTAGCTAGCATGCGTAAATGTATACAAGTAAACTTAATCAAATCTATCAAAATATTAGAACACACATTCTGATAGCTATATGAAATACTGAAATATATATAATTTTTGGAAAAACATATCATAGCTAACTACCCATGGGTTGGTGATTCTAACTGTACTTATCACAAGTTCACATAATTATAGGTTAACAAATGTCTTGGTATTGTATTTAAACAAAGTATCAAGATAACATAACATAAAGATAATAAATTTTATCATCAATAATGTTGTGGATGTTTTGTTTATGCTTATGTTTCTTACTTTCAATTATACTTGGATTATGGTTTTGTGATCATTTTAATAAGGTAAAAAGGTTTAGAACACTAATTCACCCACTTGTCAGCGTTCCTCAATCCTAAAAGTTGGTATTAGAGATTTGTGCCTTGGAGTAATTCTAATAGCTTGAAGAAGATCTTAATGTCATATTTAACAATTTCTAGCAGTATTCAAAGGCAAATATTGGATGCACTTAAAGATCTTGAAAAATCAAATGCTCAAAACATAGAATTGAAAAGAGACTCACGGATGCTGAAAAATTCATTAAGAATTTGAAGGAACAATTGAAAAAATATAAGGATAAAATGAAAGATCTTGTTGAACAATTGAAGAAGAAAGAAAGCACTAATGATTCACAAGACTTGATGGAAAAATTGGATGAAAGTGAACATATCAAAAAAGATAGAGATAATATGAAGCATGAAATGAAAGATGTCACATTCAATGTGAAATTTTTTGAACTAGGTTAAAGTCACATTAATTGCGATTACCTTTTCGAGCATGCGAAATATTAAAAATGTATTTTTAAATTTCGTTTGGCATATTTTTTTCCAGAGAATGAGCTTGTAGAGAGAACTGAATAGAGATTGAAATATTTTTCAGAGACCAAACTTGCGAACCCTTACCATTGACATAAAAAGGTATTTCATACTCCATGACTTGGTAATTTGATTCATAACTCATGGATACACCTCAGATTATTGATGTTAAGGATATAAATAGACCCAAGTTCAAGAAACATCCCTACAAATCAATGGAAAGTGACCCCGAGGGTGCATTTTCCATGGTACCTTATATAGTTTTACATGTAGAGGATATTAAGGCATAAATCCACTATAACATTGAGGAATTAGGTTAGCATTCAATACATCATATGTATGAATCCCTATGTGAATATGGAAAGCTAAAGGATGAGTTTAAGATTTTGCAAACCATGAAATTATCTCATGTTATGGAATTTCACATATTTGAGGAAGTTGAATGGATAAAAGTTGTTCTTAGTAGGGTACATGATCAATTCATATGGCTATATAAACCACACAAGATCACTAAGGAAGTGTTAGAAGATGTAATCAGTTTTAATGTGAATGAAGAAGTTCCTTCCCTAATGAATATCAAGAAGGATATTGTGACACAATTGATAGAATCACAGTGGGATAAGAGATCCATGAAAGTGAACAATATCAAACAGTATAATGTCAAGTTTGACTCAATGATTTTGGAATACGAAGTGTACCATTCAAGTAGGGAAAACTCAATCTCTAGCACTGTAATTCATCCTTCTTATTAGATGGTTACGGAAAATTTTTAATATGATATCTATGAATCTCTAAGTATGTATCTCTTAGAGAATTTGGAAAATATTAACAAGGATAAGAAACAAATTTTTAAGTATGGATCACTAATCATCTAGATATATTTTTCTATTTTATAAACTGCTTTCCTAGAGTTGGTAACATCAATTGGAGAGAGGAAATTCATGTTGCAAAACATATAAGTAATTACTATATGATGCTTGATATTTCATCTAGGATAAGAATAGTATGGGGTTACTTCCAATATTTTTAAGAAGAAATGAAAAATGGGTACTTAATTCCTAGTAAGCTATTTGAAAAATATGAAGACAATATTTTCTTTATGGTAGAAATTGATGAATGTTTGATGGAGGAAATTGAGACAAGGAAAGATTGGATCATGTCTATGAGATATGATGTAGATCCTGATCTAGTTGAATCTCATGTGAAATATTTTTAGGACAAACCAATTCACCCAAATGAGGAGAGATTTGGTACCTATAAGGAAAAGATCCTGAAAATTTATTTTGAAGTTAATAGATCTACAAGAGAATGAAGAGTAAGAAAATAAGTAAAAATAATGGGAGAAAGGATGAGATTTACCAAAGAGAAAATGATAGAATAAATGAAGAAACATGAAGAGTAAAAAAGGAAGAAAGTTGAAGAAGAAAACCTTATTGACATTGATGATGATACTCCTCTAGGTTATATACTTATTTTATCATCATCTGGAAGAAGACAGACAAGAAGTTTAGGGAGCATATCAGCTAGTCCATTATAAAAAAGGCCAGTAGTTGCAGAGGAATGAAAGACTCCTATGTCTCCTACACTGAAGGCTACCATTCCTAAATATGAGAAACCAAAGGTTGTTCCCAAATCTACAAGAAAAAGGGTTAATTCCAAAGGAAAAAGAATGTACAAAGGAACCCGTTGGCTCCCAAATCAATAGATTGGAATGTTCTAAGAGTATGCTTATCTCTATTATTGAGATTTAAAATTTTAATTGGCCAACTAATGGGAATGAGAATATTATGGTTTACTTCCCTTGCACTTCAGGCTCTACGGGACCTAGGTGAGTTTGCCTATTCACCATCTGATTCTTGTTTTTGGTGTTTTTTTTATAGAAACTTATATATCTAACTGTATTCTACATCTACTATCTATCTCAAAGTGGCATATATCTTAAAAATAGACCCCCTTGTTACTGACTATTTGATTTTCTTCCCACTTCTTAAATATCTTACTGCTAATTTCTTTCACCTTTCTCTATTTCTAACTGATTCTTCCTTTTAGCTTTTGTGATTCTTACCTACTTGATTAATACTTTTATCTATCTTCTAATATACATCCAATTATCTACCTATTAATATTTCCATAGTTTTAGTGAATTCCTTTATGTTGATATTGAAATGTATTTTATGCTTTGAATATTTCTGAGTACTGGAAACCAACCAATGCCTTCATATTCCTTTGAGTAATGAGCCACTTCTCTTTTGAACCTACGTATAAATCTGAAAGACAATTTTTAAACCCTCCACTAGATGAGTTTGTCAATTATCTAACCCTCACTATCATAATTAAATATATTCAATTACATCTTGTCTGACAAAATTTAACTTTCCTAGAAAGACCAATCAAAGTAAAACACAAATAGCCCCCTTTTGTCTCAGATATGTTTTATATTTTTATAACTTGCAACCACAACATATAAATTATTCACATGTGGATTTGAGATAATTACTACTTACTGTAAATTATTATAACAGAGAACTAATCAAAAGTAAGGATTCCCATAATTGAGAAGAAGTAGAAAGTACTGATTATATTTAGATAAAAGAAACCATACTGCAGAGTATAATAATGTCTTCTTGATTATGATATATTGTCTATATATTTTTCCTATTTTAAATTGCAAAATGTTCTTCCTTATAAATAGAAGATACACATATGTTTGATTAAAAGTCATACCTTTTAACATAAAGAGGACATAATCCTAATATACAACTAATTATCGCTTAGTAAAACATTAACTGGTCCTAAATGATCAATGTATTCTTGTTCTTTGTACACATTGATATTTGCAAACTAGTACCCCATAATGTATTATTGTCTGTAGACCTTGTCTATTACCTTTGTCACATAGAGTGCAATATCCTCCTCATTTCTCAATCTTTCCATGACCTGAGAGAAATAATGAGAAAAATTATCCTTCCACTATTCTAAAGAAATAAGTTCTCCATCATCCAATATTGATGGAATAGAATTAGCGTCATCTAATCTCATCATGTCCTCTCTTAACTCTTCATAAAACTAAAATTTCTTGTTGAATAATTCCACTCCTATTTTTAAATCTTACGGAGATAGAGAGTCCTTTGTTTCCAATTTTTCTTCCATCCTATCCCTTAATCAGACATGTTCATCCAAGGCCTTAAGATTACCTAAGGAAGTCATCCATAAATTAGTAGCATGTTTCTCTATTGCAAAAAAGTGGCATTCAATCATATTTGTCATTAGTTCAAGAATAGTTTCTTGAGTACTCATTTCATTTTATTTTAACTTCTTTTTAAACTTTTGTGATCTTATCTCCAATATGTTGTGTCTTTGATGCAGTCAAGGATAGCAGGAGCTCATAGAGCTCAAAAAAATCCTTGCAGCAAGATTGACGCAATAGAAGTCATCAAGAACAATGAAGTGAATGCAAGATCAACCTTCTTATTATGGTAAACCAATTACATGAAACTACTATAAAAAACACTACATTCTACATTCTAGGCATACATGCATAATGGGAACCTTTAATAGGTTATCTCTCTATTTGATCTACCTAAAAATATAATTATATGAACCTTCCTTAGGTAGTTTCTTCCATCCAATCTATAGATCATATCTCTACAAGTGCTAAGGTTCTATTATGTTCTGTCTCTCCTCTCCCCAAAGGAAATCAATTACAAGAGTATATAAAGCCTTCACAAACATCAATTTAGCCAAGAAAGATTACATTCTGCAATGAAAATAAAATGTATTACACAAATAGGCCATGACCCAAAATCATAAGGATCTTCATCCAACTATTAGTAATAACTGAGAGGGGGGGGGGGGTGAATCAGTGGCTTCAAAAACTTTTCTTTATTCTAACCACCAATCAAATAAACCTCATATTATTATGTCCCTTACAAGATGTATGCCATGAAATACTTTATAATAATTAACTGTCTATCAGTTTTCCTTTTCTGACCTTATTCTCCTTGATTATCGATAAGCAGTAAAACTTATTTACCAACACTCAGTAAATATGCAGAGTATATCGATAAATCCATAAATGTATATGTGAAATGTAAAATAGTAAATTAATAAACCATACACACATAACACAAGAATTTTAATGTGGAAACCCTATTAAGGGAAGATCAACTGGGATCGGTACCTCAAATTTTCACTCTTCTGAAGTGAGCCCTGTTAGGAGCCAACCCTATTAAAGGTTACAAACACACTGTTAGGTGTGACCTTCTTAGAGGATTTTATACATAGAGGTTGTCACTTAGTATTGGGAAACTCAGTTTGCTACCATCCTTGAATCAGCCTCCTTCTTAGACTATCAATAGGCTTTAGAAAAATCTAGTGCTACTTTCATGAATCAACCTTTTTGGCACTCCTTGGGATGTACCTCAATATGTAGAAGATTGTTAAGTCCTGCTCTATTAAGAGACTTGATGCTTCAATGGTTAAACTGAAACACAATGACCTGTTTCTAATGCAACTTGAATTACAGATTTTCAGATCTATTTAAGTACATTACCTCTCTGATCAATGTATCAATTCAATTCTTTGTGCTCCACACTTTCTGCTATGTGATGTTGTGCTTTACTATTATTTGGTGTCTGTAGAATTCTTTAGCTCTCCCTCAGCTTGATTAATCAGGACTGTATAAAGTTATCCTTCATCAGTTTATCTTCAACATCCTCTTTTTATTCACCCCCATGATTGTGATTAATTGGAAATGAATTAATCTTGTCTCTTATATAGACATGATATTCACCATTTCTTGATTCTTGATTCTTGATTCTTGGTGTGAAAAACAATCCAACCAATTTGATTTAAAGCATAACTCCTGATTTATCTCATAGTTATCTTTATACCAACTATATAAATCTTCTTTAAATCAATGACTTAACTTTGGTCGAATAAAACAATGAAAACAACCAGTTAATTCTATCTTTTAGCTCTTATCAGCTAGATATCTTATCATTTTCTGAACTCTCTATTCTCTCGGTCAACTCTGTAGTTAGTTGACGGTGCCAACTGCCAGTTTCGTCAGTGTGACTCAAGTCAGCTTCAGGATCTCCATCCGTCGGGGATCATTGGATTTTTCTCATTGGTCAATACTATCTTCTACTCGTCGAGTATCACTGTGACTTTGGTTCTTTTCCTTTACCGATGGTGTGCACTATGTCAGTGTTATCTGTCACTTAGTGAATACTTGACTTTTATGCATTGTTGAAAGCATAATCTTTGTTCCATTGATTCTCTAAAGTCTTTGGCATTATATACATGACCATACAAATGATATCAAGTTGACATCAATGACAATACAAACCATTAACTGATTTAATGTCTTGCATTCTCTTCAACTTAACATTATCAAACATTCAATCAGTTACATGTCATAAATCTCTCCCTTTGGCATTGATGGAAACATACAATATTATCACACTATACTATTTCTAATACAATATGAAATATAATTATTGAGATTCATCAAACTACCAAACAATTTGTTTTGATAACCGATAAAAATGGCTGACCATCGGTAAGCTTTGTATTAGCTTAGATTTGATTCTTGCAGCTCTCTGTGTTTTGCTTGTTCTGATGTGTTGTGTCCTCTCCTTGTTTCAATATCTCTATTTTGACACTTCTCCTTCTTTGATGTCTTTGTCTCTTGTCAGCAACTCTCCCTTTGGATATAACTTTCACACAATTTCCTCTCCCTATGGATATGATTTGATAATGGATAATCTTTCATCTTTTTCTAAAGACTTGTGATAATATGGACACTTTCTCTCCCTTTGACAACAATGCCAAAAAAATATCTCACAGATATCTAAAATTAATGTCAAAGAATCATTTGCTTCCATCCATAATATATTCCTTGAATTTCCCTTATCCATAAGCAATAAAACAATATGATCTGGTGCTCGATTCTGATATATACCTTCTTGTATATAGATGAAGCTTTGAAGTTCATCCTTTTGCTTGCATCAACATGAATGATATTCTGATAATATATAGGCTGATGCAGCCTTCAGTCTTTTACTGACTGGTAGACAAGGGTTTGATCCCTAGTCTCTTTCTCAGGTACTCAAATGTATCTTTGGGCAGTGGCTTGGTGAAGATATCGGCCAATTGTTCTTTTGATTGCACATACTCAAGTATCACCTCTTTTTCTTTAACTTGTTCTCTTAAGTAATGATACTTGATGGAAATGTGTTTAGTCTTTGCATGCATGACTAGATTTTTGGAAATGTTTATTGCACTGGTGTTATCACAATAGATAATCACTGGTTCTAAGATCTTCATATGCATACCTTCTAGCAACTGTTTGATCCATGCAATATTTGAGCAATTTGCAGCAGCAGTGCCATATTCTGCTTCTGTAGTTGACTGAGAGATGCATCCCTGCTTCTTGCTAATCCATGTGACAAGTCTGTCACCCATAAAGAATGCTCCTCCAGTTGTGCTCTTCTGGTCATCAAGATTTCTAGCCCAATCAATGTCGGTAAAAACTTTTAGTTTAAATTTGCCTTCTCTTTTATACAATAATCCAAATTCCTTAGTATTCTTCAGATATCTTAGGATTCTTTTCATAGTAGTCATATGTGATTCCCTGGGGTTAGTAGAAAATCTAACAATAGTTTCTACTACATGTACAATATCTGGTCTAGTGTGTACAACATACATGAGTTTTCCAATCATTGATTTGTACAAAGTCTGATTTACCTCTATTGTCTTGTCTTCCTTTGTTAACTTACATCCAGTAGCCATTGGTGTTCCAACTGGTTTGGAATCTTCCATCTTGAATATTTTTCAAGACCTCTTTGATGTATTTGGACTGTGTAATGAAAATACCTTCACTTTGTTGAATGATATGTAGACCAAGAAAGAATTTGATCTCTCCAAACATAGAAAACTTGAATTCTTTGCTCATCTCATGAGAAAATGATTTGCATAGAATATCATTTCCTCCAAATATGATGTCATCAACAAATATTTCAGCAATCAAAGTGTTAGCATCAGTATCTTCTTTCAAATAAAGATTACTGTTTTCACTAGTCCTTATGAATCCAATACTTATTAGATAAGAATGAAGTTGTTCATACCAGGATCTTGGATCTTGTTTTAATCCATACAAGGATTTGTGTAGTCTACATACCATGTCCTTCTTGTCTGGATCAACAAACCCTTCTAGTTGCTCAATGTATACCTCTTCTTCAAGTATTCCATTTAGGAATGCTAACTTGACATCCATCTGGTATACTTTGAATCCTTTGAATGCAGCACAAGCAAGTAGTACTCTTACTCATTCTAGCCTAGCAATGGGTGAAAAGGTCTCTCCATAGTCTATACCTTCTTCTTGTGCATACCCCTTGCATACTAGTCTTTCTTTGTTCCTTGTGACTTCTCCATTCTTGTTCAGCTTATTCCTGAATATCCATTTTGTACCGATGACATTCTTGTCATCTGGTCTTGGCACAAGTGACCATGTTTTTTTCTTCTCAATCTACTCAATCTCATCATTCATAGCACTTATCCATTCTTCATTATCTACTGTAGCATTGACAGATTTTGGCTCAAACTCACAAATTAAACAATTTGAGTTTAAAGACTTACTTCTTGTTCTTGTACCAGCTTTCTTATCTCCCATGATTTGGATCTCTGGATGGTTCCTTCTTACATATCTTGCAAGTATAGGTACAGTTCTATCTATCAGCTTGATCATTTTCCTAATCTTCATTATGTTCTTCATTACCTTGCACATTTTCTTGATCATTATCCTAACCATCGATAGCAGCAGTCTGACCATCGGTTGGAATAATCTATTGTTTAGGGATTAAGCACTGTTGCTCAGGTAGAGTGTTGGGTTCTTCACAATATACAAACTTATTGTAGTCTTATGGTTCTCTTGTGCTTTCCAGCTCATTCTTTTCTACAAACTCATTAATATTTACATTTGCACTTTCAACTATTTTGTTAGAGGCTTTGATAAGACATTTAAAAGCTTTTCTTTTGGTAGAATACGCCATAAAAATACCTTCTTCACTTTTGGCGTCAAGATTTCCATTTCTATCATCCTTTAACACAATTGACTACGAAAGATCTTGAAGTAACTTACATTGGGTTTTTTACCATACCATAGCTCATAAGGTGTCTTCTTTGTGTCCTTCTTCAATTGTACTATGTTTAGTGTATAAACAGCAGTGCTGACAGCTTCCCTCCAGAAGATCTGGGTGATTCCTTTTTCTATCATCAGTGTTCTTGCACAATCAACTATTGATTTGTTCCTTCTCTCAGCAATCCCATTTTGTTGTGGTGTTCTTGGCGCAAAAACCTGTCTTTTTACACCATGCTCATTACAGAAATTAGTGAATTCATCTAATATAAATTCTCCTCCTCTATCTAATCTCAAACATTTCAAATCCTTACCACTTTATTTTTCTACCATAGCCTTATACCACTTAAACATCTTGAATGCTTCAGATTTATCTTTTAGAAACATAACTATCATCATTCTGGAGTAATCATCAACAAAGAGAATAAAATATCTATCTCCATAATAGCTCTTTGTCCTCATAGGTCCACATAAATCAGTATGTACTAATTCTAGAATATCATCAGATGTATGGGTTTTACTTTTGAAACTAGACTTTGTCATTTTACCTTTTTGACAATTTTTGCACATGATGTTGTCTGGCTTTGTCATCGTCGGTAAGCCTCTTACATTTCTTCTTTTGCTTATTTTTATCATGTTGTCAAAATTCAAATGACACAATCTTTTGTGTCACAAGCATATGTCTTTGTTTCTAGTCATTAAGAAAGTGGTGTTAGTATCATTCAGATAGAATAAGTTACCTTTAGTCTGTTCACCGGTACCAATCAGTTTTCTTGATTCATTGAAGACCTTTTCCTTTTTGTTCTCAAATGCTACTCTGTGACCTAAATTATTCAGCTGAGAAACACTCAAAAAATTATAATTCAATCCTTTTACCCAATAATCATTTTCACATTTAATCAGGTTATTCAACATTATAGTTCGTTTACCTTTAACAGGACAAGGTGTATCATTACCCATTCTTACTGTACCACCATTATAATACTCAAAAGTATTAAACTTTTCTTTGTCACTGGTCATGTGGTGAGTACAGCCACTATCTATAATACAGATGTCATTCTTGCTAACCTTAGATATGAGTGTAGTTTCTACATACCTTTCATCTTCATCTAAATCATCTTTCACAGCTACAAATACCATCTTGATGTCTTCATCAGGTTCGATGTCAGTATCTTCATCTTTGCAAGCAGCTAGGTAGCTAGCCTTCTTTCCTTTATCCTTGTATTCTTGAGTATCAGTTCTTTCTGATTGTTGGTAACTTTTGTTATCTTTGTTATCACCTCTGTCAAATTTCTTCTCAAAAGATCTGTCATTACTTTTGTCATCTTTTCTTCTGTTAGGACATCTTGCAGCAAAGTGTACAATCTCTCTACAATTAAAGCATACAAGTGATAACTTGCCTTTGTATTTACCTTTGCCTCTCTACATTCTCCTTGCCATGAGTGCTTCTATTTCATCTAGATATTCTTCTTCACTTTCACTTTCACTTTCACTATCTCTTCTAGATGTGTGTCTTTGACTTGATTTGTTTATTCTCATAGAAGACTTAAATGCAGACTCTAAGTTTGGTAAGAAACTATTATCAAAGTTATTCATCTCAAATAAAATCATTCTACCAATTAAACTATCAAGAGTAACTGTGTTGTTTGCTACTGCTCTCATTTCTTCAATAGCAGAAACTCTAATAGCATATACAGGCAATAAGGTTCTTAAGATTTTACTTACCACTGTCTTCTCTTCAATTGTACCTCCAACACCTCATATAGCATTGACTACTTTTATTCTTGTGTTGTACTGTGTGATGTTTTCTCCTTCTTTCATTCTGAGATCATCAAATTTTCCTCTAAGGCTTTCTGCCTTGGCTCTTAGAAAATTTGTATCACCTCCATGTACAAGTTTCAGTTTGTCCCACATTTTCTTTGCAGTTTTGCAATCCTTGACATATTCAAATTCAGTATCGGAGAGTGAGGAAGACTCTATAACCATGCAGTTATGCTCATGCTTTTCTCTCAATTGATCTACTATCAGAGCTCCTGTAGGAAACACACATTCAGTATCTAAGTATTGAGTAACATCATTGCCATGACCTGATAAGTGGAGTCTTATCATGCTCTCCCATGAAGCAAAGTTGTCTTTGTTCAACTTGGGTGCATCTTGTCTGTTCATCTTGTGATCCTAACTTAGGTCTTGAAACCTTCCTTCTAAGCACACAAGCTCTGATACCAATTGTCAGTAATAACTGAGAGGGGGGGGTGAATCAGTGGCTTCAAAAACTTTTCTTTATTCTAACCACCAATCAAATAAACCTCAGATTATTATGTCCCTTACAAGATGTATGCCATGAAATACTTTATAATAATTAACTGTCTGTCAATTTTCCTTTTCTGACCTTATTCTCCTTGATTACCGATAAGCAGTAAAACTTATTTACCGACACTCAGTAAATATGCAGAGTATACTGATAAATCCAAAAATGCATATGTGAAATGTAAATTAGTAAAGTAATAAACCATACATGCATAACACAAGGATTTTAACGTGAAAACCCTGTTAAGGGAAAAACCACTGGGACCGGTACCCCAAATCTTCACTCTTCTGAAGTGAGCCCTGTTAGGAGCCAACCTTGTTAAAGGTTACAAACACACTATTAGGTGTGACCTTGTTAGAGGATTTTATACATAGAGGTTGCCACTTAGTATCGGGTAACTCAGTTTTCTACCATCCTTGAATCAGCCTCCTTCTTAGACTATCAATCGGCTTTAGGCAAATCTAGTGCTACTTTCATGAATCAACATTTTTGGCACTCCTTGGGATGTACCTCAATATGTAGAAGACTCTTAAGTCCTGCTCTGTTAAGAGACTTGATGCTTCAATGGTTAAACTGAAACACAATGACCTGTTTCTAATGCAACTTGAATTGTAGATTTTCAGATCTATTTAAGTACATTACCTCTCTGATCAATGTATCAATTCAATTCTTTGTGCTCCACACTTTCTTCTTTGTGATGCTATGCTTCAGTTTTTGTCAATGTCTGTAGAATTCTTTAGCTCTCCCTCAGCTTGATTGAACAGGATTGTATGAAGTTATCCTTCATCAGTTTCTCTTCAGCATGCTCTTTCTATTCACCCCCGTGATTGTGATTAATTGGAAATGAATTAAGCTTGTCTCTTATATAGACATGATATTCACCATTTTTTGATTCTTTATTCTTGGCATGAAAAACAATCTAGCAAATCTGATTTAAAGCATAACTCTGCATTTATCTCGTAGTTATCATTATGCCAACTGTATAAATCTTCTTTAAATCAATCACTTAAATATAGTCGAATAAAACAATGAAAACAACCAGTTAAGTCTATCTTTTAGCTCTTGCCAGCTAGATATCTTGTCATTTTCTGAACTCTCTATTCTGTCGGTCAACTCTGCAGTTAATCAATAGTGAAAACTGCCAGTTCCATCGGTGTGAATCCATTCAGCTTCAGGATCTCCATCTGCCAGGCATCATTGGATTTTTCTCATCGGGAAATACTGTCTTCTGCTCATTGGGTATCACTGTGACTTTGGTTCTTTGCCTTTACCGATGGTATGCACTCCATCAGTGTTATCTGTCAGTTAGTGAATACTTGACTTTTATGCATTGTTGAAAGTATAATCTTTCTTCCATTTATTCTCTGAAGTCTTTGGTATTATATACATGACCGTATAGATGATAACAAGTTGACATCAATGACAATACAAACCATTAACTGATTTAATGTCTTGCATTATCTTCAACTTAACATTATCAAACATTCAATCAGTTACATGTCATCACCAATGAGTGGAACATGAATCATGATCCCTCTATTAGGTCAACCACAAATATAACATCATCAAGAAATGACCCATTAAGCTTTTTCAATTGGGAAAACTTGTTTGATTGAAAACACCAACAACTGGCTAGAAAACATGAAGAACAAGATAGCCCCCAAGAATAAGAAGAATATCAAGAGTGAAGTAACCAAATGATGCAAAAACCTAGGAGAAGGTCCAACATGACACCATGAAAACATTTTAAGGATTGTATCCCCCAAACATATACACAAAATGATCGCAGAAAGAAACACTAAGACTAAACAAACATGAAAATTGAAAAAAAAAATTGGGTTGATACAAGATTGCCATGATCCCAAGATGATCTTACATCAAACACCTAAGGTTATTTGTAAAGTGAGCCTCTCACTTTACTAGGGCTAAAGGAAAACCAAAATGGTCAACCTCAACCTAAAAAATCCATGAAGAATCTTTTAGTGGTTTGTTCTTCCCTTTGACAAGATACTCCATATACTTCTTACCTCGTTTACTTCTAACAACTCTTCTATCCAAAACTTTTTCTATCTGATCCATCTACTACTTAGGATACTATTGTTCAACATCTAATCCATCACTACTTCTGGAATCAGATTCATGATACTCACACAAGTCTACAACATTGAATATAGGTGATATATCCACGTCTTCTAATAACTCTACTTCATATGCATTCACTAAATTCAAATATCCTCAAGATATTACAAGGTCCAAATTTATTCATCCTTAGCTTTATATAAGTTTCAATAGGAAATCTACCCTTCTTTAAGTACACAATAACTTTATCTCCTACCTTGCATTCCTTATGTATTTATTTCATATCTAGTCTCCTTTTATAGGTTTGAATCATCTTCTTTAAATCTTGTCTAACTCCTTCATGTAATGACTTCATAAATTCATAAAATTCTTCTCCTTAAGAATTCTTCTTAACATCATGAATGATATCCCTCAATTCTTCCACTCCTTTAGGATTAAAATTAGTAACTATCTCAAATAGTGTCTTCTCGACACTCCTATTTACTAAGTTCTATTATATGCAAACCCTGCTTGATGCAAAACTAAATCCCAATTTCCTAGCTTGTCTCTAACTATATACCTTAACAAATTCCCTAAAATCCTATTCACAACCTTAGTCTTTCCATCGGTCTGTGGCTGAAAAGTAGAACTGTACTTCAAATCAACCTTCATCTTCTTCCAAAGTAATCTCGAAAAATAACCAACAAACCTACTATCCCTTTTTGAAATAATGCTTTTAGGTAATCCATGTAATCTCACAATCTCCTTGAAAAATATATCTACTACATGCACTACATCTATAGTCCTCTTACAAGGTATGAAATGTGCCATCTTAGAAAATATGTCTACTACCACAAATATTGAATCATGTCAGCTCTATGTCTTTGGAAAACCGAGTACAACATTGATGGTGATATCTTCCCAAGGTCTGATTGGTATTTTTAAAGGTGTATACAATCCCATATTTTGAATACTACCTTTGGAAACTTGACACACTTTTCAATTTTGTACAAAAGTTTGCACATCCTTCTAAACTTGTGGCCAAAAGTAATTTTCACTTACCAAATCTAATTATTTATCAATACCAAAATTCCCTGGTAATCTTGCACTATGTTTCTCCTTAATAATATTATCTCTGATAGAAATTTTGGGTATACATAACTGACTTCCTTTGAACAATATCCCATCTAGAATAAGGTAATCTAACCACTTACTTCTGTCTGCAACAATAGGTTCTCTATAATATTTCCAAGGTTCGATGAAGTCTGGATCATTCTCATACAATATTTTTAACTCCTCAAATCCCATTATTGCAATCTTCATTTCAATCAACAAATCTCTTCTCCTAATCAAGACATAAACAACTCTATTTAATACACCACTCTTATATTTCAAAACAAATGTATAGTTATGTAGGAACTCCACATATCTCACATGTCCCTGATTTAAATTACCTTAGCTACTCAAGTACTTCAATGCCTTGTGATCAGTATACAATACAATTCCCTAGGAAACAAATAATATCTTCATTTCTTCAATGCTTAAATTATGGCATAAAATTCTTGATCATACACTGAATACCTTCTTTTAGCATCATTCAAGTTTTCACCAAAATATGCAACAGGACTCCTTTCCTTACTCAAGACAACTGCAATTGTATTCCCACTAGCATCACAATCTACTTGAAATACCTTATCAAAATCAGGTAATGCTAACACTGGTTGTTTTGTCACCTTTTTCTTCAGAAATTCAAAAATCCTTTGTTCTCCATGTGTCCACTTGAATTACTTCCTATATCTCCTCATAATTTTAATCATCAGTCCACAAATTGAGTTAAAGTTTCTGATGAACTTTTGATAAAAACTAGCCAACTCATGAAATGACCTTACCTCTCCATCATTCTTAGGTGTAGGCCACTCAATAATGGATTTCACTTTCCCAGGATCCATCTTTAATCCCTTATAAAATATTATAAATCTCAAGTATACTAACTCTTCTTTAATAAAAGTACACTTCTTGATGTTGATTAGCGACTTTTCTTCTCTTAACCTCTAAAATAGTTTTCTAACATGCATCAAATGCTCCTCTTTTCTCTTACTAAAAAATCAAGATATCTTCCAAATAAACAATGACAAACTTACCTAATAATTTCTTCAAAACTTCATTCATCAACCTCATAAAATTATTTGGTGCATTAGACAATACAAAAGGCATTACCAACCATTCATACAATCCTTTATTTGCCTTGAATATGGTCTTCCACTCATCACTGTCTCTGATTCTAATTTGATGATATCCACTCTTCAAATCTATCTTGGTGAAATATCTAGCTCCACTCAAACAATCCATCAAATCATCCAACCTTGGAAGAGGAAAATGGTAATTTATTGTGATCCAATTGATGGCTCTATAATTGATACACATCCTCCATTGTCCATCTTTTATAGGTGTTAACACTGCAAACACTGAACATGAAATCAAACTTTCCCTGATCAATCCTCACTGCAAAAAATATTGCACATTCCTATTGAGTTATTCATTCTCTATTGGTGTCATCTGGTAGGCGGCCTTGTTGGGAAAACTATCCCCTGATATCGATTCCATACAATGGTTAATACTCCTCATAGGTGGAAATCCATTTGGAATATTATCTGATATGATGTTTGTAAACTCATTCAACAATCTAGTGATTTCTTTTGGATGGTTCTTCTCCTAACACAATCTCCTTAGAATTCTTGGGTACTAAATAAAAATACACATTATCATTCCTCATGCCATCCAGGAACTTCCTGTCATCTACTAAACAAATTTGAGAACTGGTACACACTTCACTCTTAAGGGGTTCTTCTAAAGGTAACAAATTTTGATTCGTTCCATTAGAAATAATGGTGTATACATTCTTCCTACCATCATGTATGGATTTCCTATCATACTTCCATGTCTACCTAACAAGATATGACACACATCCATATGCATAATATCACACAAAAATCCTTTATAATACTTCCATATCTTGAACTTAAATAGGCACTGTGCACTTACTAGTACCTTGTTTTTATCTTGTATCCATGCAATCTGATAGGGTTCAGGATTCTTCAATCTCTAAAACTTTTATTTTTTCCACCAACTCCTTCAAGGAAAGATTAGTAGAAATAGCACTATCTATGACAAATTTTCATACCTTGTCTTGTATCATGCATCTAGTTCCAAACAAATTATTCCTTTGTAAAGGTTCCATATCTTTCTCACTATGGTACAGGGTTCTCTGAGTTATCAAGGTTTCTCTATCCTCTGATTGATTATTGTTTACTGATCTAGACAAATATTCATCTACAAATGTTGTTTTCCTACTATTTTTTGCCTTCTTCTCAAAGTTGCCTTGTTTGCATTCAAAGGCTCAATGTCCCGCTTTACCACATTTGAACAAGTGCCACTGAACTTTCTCCTATCACCACTACTTTTTCATTCATTGCGATAGGAACCTCTATCATTTCTCCTATAGTGATCATTATCCTTAGCTTATGACTCACTTATGCCCTAATCTGTAGAATATCTTCCTCCTCCAGTATTATTACTCGATCAATCTCTCTAAAACTTTCCTCCTCTACCTCTTTGCCTTTTTTCATGCTTTTGGTTCAATTTTTCTTCAACCTTCAAAGCCCACTTGTAAGCTTCTTCCACACTCCCAATATGTATCATACTTATTTCATCTTGTATTGACATTCTTAAACCATTAAGGTAGCTATCAAATTTTTCAGCTTCATCATCTACATGGTCGGATCTCATGTTTAACTTGTAAAACTCCTTAATATACTCTTAACACTTAGGTATCTCTGCATCAAGTTTTGCAACTTCTGAAATAGACTCACTTGGTAATCTTCACTCAAAAACTTCGCCTTTAATTTACTCACCATTCTATCCCAATATTTGATCTTGTCTTTACTCTATCAATTTATATGCAAATGTTCCCACCATAAGGATGCATGTCCCTTTAACTTAGTGCAGGCCCATTTTACCTTCTTCTCCTTACTATTTCCTTTAAATTCAAAGTACTTGTCCATCTCTGTGATCCAATATATCAATTCATCTAAATTAAGGTTACCATGATAGTCAGGTGTGTTGAAATGAGGTCTCTTATTCACAATGGTCAAGGCTCTGATGAACCTCTCTTCTTCCTGATGCAACTCTTGTTGTTCCTCATTGTTCACTCCCCTTTCATGATTCTAATTTTGTTCATCTTCATGTTTATCAATTGCATCTTCTATATGTTGTCCTCTCCTCTGAGTAGGTTCCACCCCTTACAATCTAGCAGAGATTTATCTCAACAAATCCAAGATAGTTGGATCCGTATCTCTCTTAGGTATCTTCACAATCTTCAGTAGTTGTAGGTCAGATCCACTCTTTTTCCACCCCACAAGAAAACCCTAGGTTGCAAACCTTTCTCTTATACCACTTGATGCAATCAAGGATAGTGGGACCTCATAGAGTTCAAAAAAATCCTTGCAGAAAGATTCACACAACAAAAACCATCAATAAAAAAAAATTAATGCAAGATCAGCCTTCTTACTATGATAAACCAGTTACATGCAACTACTTTAAACAACAATACATTCTAGCACTACAACATTTGGGGTCAAATTTTGACGCCAATTTGCGATGGCACTACCATTTGTGTGTATTTTTGTATTTTTTTTCCAAGTGCCCCTGATGTTGTCGTAATAGCAATGATACTGTCGTAATTGCAACACCCTCTTGATTATAAACAAAAAAGAAAATAAAAACAAAGGCTCATTTGTGATCGAGTTGTGCATGCGAGCGAAAGAGGGCCCTAATTAGTAAACTATACCATTGTGCGAAGAGGGCTCTTTTTGTATTGAATCTAGCAGTCATAACTAAAGAATCCAATAGCTCATTCGTCACCGATTAGCACTAGTGTTACCCCCAAGTTTGCAATTTATCTGGTTTCCTTCACGTTTAGGTTATAACAACTTGTAATTTATGAATTTTTTGATGTTCAAATTATTTCATTTGTGGTAGCAGCGTATTGAAAAGTCATTTTTTTATTCTATCAGCGACTTCAAGTATAAGATGAACAAGCCAACGCATACTCATCAACAAGCCACCGCATACGCACCATTTGAGGTATGTCTTATTTTTTAGCCTTTGGTTAAGAGCATATTACATGACTAGAGGCGTATACCCTAAGATGGCCTGATTGATATTAGTCAATATGATGAGCATATTACAAATTTTTCGTTTGAGGACCTAATGAGTACATACGCCATGATTTCATTAGAGGTAGGGATCCCTTTAGCTGATATTAGTCAATATGATGATCACCTTCGTTAAGATTTAGAAAGATGTATAGGTGAGTCACAACACTTTGATTATTTGGCCAGTATTGCAAAACCTAATCCATCTACTAATCATTTTGTTGTTGAAGATGTCGATTAACCATGCATGTCCATATCTCATCTCTTTCCAAGTCAATGTCACAATTCTATCCCTGAGCAACCTGAGAAATTTGGCGTTTGATATCTCTATCATTACTGTGACTTGTGAGGCAATAT
>MU225192.1:778250-809402 GCA_018584345.1 Thuja plicata | reverse complement strand
TATTTCATTTTAGGCACTTGATGTCTTTTCACGAATCCTACTTGTACTTATCAGACAGTCACAGTCTTCTAGTTTTTGGATGAACTAATTTGGTAATACCAATTGTTTTACATTTATTTGGCCAACCTCTAATGAAATTATCCCAATAAAGCACATCAAATCATGGTTCCAAAATAAGTAAAACCACAATTACTAAAAAGAAAATTACCAGTGGATACATTCATCAAACAAAGCAATCCAAACTCATATGTCTCTTGTGATTCCATCGTAAACAAACAAGAAAACATGACTGAGAAGCATTGTCAGTTACAAAACCACACTTTAAAGATGCATGCGATTTCTCCTAGTAGCATATAGTTGTTCGAAAAACATAAAATATTTAATACACTGAGAATTCCAGCATAAATTATATTCATGTCCACCATTTATAGATATGTTGTCATAGTTGGGAGGACATTGGTTTGTCCCTTTATCCACTAGGACACTAAACTCTTAAAAAATCTAAAGCGACACTAAAAAAATACATGCGACATCGAACCATCAGAAATTGTCGACAGCTCAATGTCGCATGTATAGAAAATTTGTCGCACGTATGTCGTAATTGCGACACCAACAAACTGTAACAATGACATGCTAAATTTTTTAGATGGTGCAAACTGCGACGCCCAGGTGTGGTAATAGCGACAAATAAAATATGTAACGACAACATGATAAACATCATAGTCAGCTCGTATTGCGACACCTAGACATCGCTTTTTTGTGTTAACCATCGCAAATTATGACAGACACGCGATGAATTTTCTATACATGCGATGTCAAGCCGTCGAAAATTTTTGACGGCTCGATGTTGCATGTATAGAAAATTCATCGCACATCTGTCGTAATTGTGACACCCACAAACTATAACGACGACATGCTGAAGTTTTTAGACGGTGCAAACTGCGATGGGTAACACAAAAAATGTGACGCCTACGTGTCATAATAGTGACAGCTAAACATGTAACGACAGCATGATAACCATCATAGTCGGCTCGTATTGCGATGGTAGTACTGTCACAAAAATGACAGACGGTACAACTGTCATTGTTTCTGACACCAAAACTGCAACACTAGTCTCTGTCGCTTGGCGACGGGACAATGTCAGAAAAGTGACACATAGCCATCGAAAAAATAGTCTCAAATGTTGTAGTGTAGGAATACAGGCCTGATTGGAACCTATAATAGGTTATATTTCTATTCGATCTACATTCTTCCTTAGGTACATTCTTCCACCCAATCTATAGATTAGATCTCTACAAGTGCTAAGGTTCTATTCTCCTATGTCTCTCCTGTCCCCTAAGGAAATCAATTATAGGAGTGTATAAAGCCTTCACAAACATCAGGTCGGCCAAGAAAGATTACATTCCTCAATGAAAGGGAAACATATTACACAAATATATGAGGACCCAAAATCATAAGGATCTTCATCCAATAAGTAGAACATGAATCACAACCCCTCAAGTAGGTTAGCCACAAATGTAAAATCATCAAGAAATGAGTCGCTAATCTTCTCCGATTAGGAAAACCTTCACGAGATTGGAAGCACCAGCAATTGGCCGAAAAAAATGAAGAACAAGATAGCCCTCAAAGAATAGGAAAGATCTTAAGCATGAAGTAACCAAATGATTTGCAAACCTAGGAGAAGGTCCAACACTATGCCACAAACTTGTTGTAAGGATCATAGGCCCCAAACATATATACAGAATGATCACAGAAAGAAACACCATGACTGATCAAACAAGAAAAGTGGAAAACAAATATTTTTGGTTGATGCAAGATTTCCAAGATCTCAAGATGCTTCTGAATCATTCTTGTAGATATAGTACTACTCTTTGTTCTTGTTCAAAGTCAATTGAAGTATCTCCACTTTCACTACCCTAGATGGTGTCTTCTTCTCTAATAAATTGTCCATCCCTTTCCTACAACAACTATTTTTCCTCCTCAGATCATTCATATAGAGACTTATAATTGTCCCTCTCCCTAACTAGTAACTCAACTCGATCTTTTTTCAACCTTGCCACATCAAGATTCAATTTGCGGTCACCCTAGGGTCAATCTTTCTTGCTGGTTAGATCATTATCTTCCCAAATCCTTCCTATGTATTAAATAGGATAGGTCTTTTATCTCATGGATATATAGCCCACTGTAACAAAGCCTTTTGGCCTGGATCATACCCAGATCCTGTGTATATCCTATCATTTTTTTCATGCACTATCTGTCGTTTTGGGTCCTAATGCCTCACAAAGTTGTCAAATATGATGGAATATTTCATATCCCAACCTTGGAAAATCATCAAACCAGGTCTTTCAGAATTTTCCTTCCTCTTTTTGGATTCATCTCATTCTCCACCTCAATTTTTAATTCTTTTAATGACTCATCTTTATTTATGCATCCTGTATTCTTTGTCTAAATAATTGTCCATTGTATCGATATAAAAAGGTCTAAAATTAAGAAGAATAGATAAAGTCTTGATCAAATATGAAGTCTTCATAATTAAGGATTCATTAATCTACAATTTCATCTATTAATATGATCTTATTTGAAAGATCGTCATATTTCTCCATTATGGTGTATGTGTTTGCATCTCATTATTCCCAAAGACTGTTGTTGAGGTAGGTGATAAGTGAGCTAGAGGTGTCACTACTCTGGTATGCTTTGGCTGCTCCCTGAAGACATATATGGAACATTTTCCAAAGTCTCTAGTTCACGTGCAATTATTTTCTCTTCCTAGACCCATGTATTATCTATACCCTTCAATATTGGGGATCGATCCTTTTTATATGTACCTTCCATTTGTAAGTAATATCAATTCTCTCATACAGGTTTTTTTTCTTCACAACTTCCTCCCTCTCTATGTTTCTAATCAATTCATCAATCAACACTAGTTCATGATCAATAACCTCTCAATTTCTCAGATGCCTTTTCCTATTGGATATATCCTTTAGGATCAAATTTCACCCTTGGGTCATCTGTAGACATATGATAATAGTCTAACTTTATTTTTACCATATCACAGCTCCTTATGATTTTAACCACAAATTCTCCAAATGCTAAATATCCAGGCATTATATTTACTTCTTGTTGCAAGATCACAAATGTAGGGTGTTGGAATCAAAAAATTTCCTGATAATTTCTAAATATGCAACTCTATTAGGAACTATCTTTGGTAGAATGTAAGGACACCCTTCGAAACCATAAACTATTATATGTGTGTGATCTTTGAATGAATACCAATCTCCCCAATTGTGTTCATTAATACTCTATTCTTTAAAGGTTTTAGGCCTTAAAAACTTCTTGATCTCAGGTGAAAGAGAATAATCACTCGAGTGACCCAAAAACTTGCTCAGGTGTTTTACAAAGTATTCCTCAAGACACCAGTACTGGCAAAAGGTGAACCTTTGATCCCGTACAGATAGACATGATTGTAAAGGTTTGCGAAATCCAGTTTTAGATCATATTATCTTATGGGTAACTCCTCAATCCACAATCCCATCTCCTATCTAGTATACAAAATCATATGCATGATAAAATAATAATGTTTTAAATGAACTTTGATAGGGTCACCTTTTATCTTCTCAAGGCTATAGTTTATCTGATCTACTAAGTATGAAGCATAATCAAAGGTACGAGGGTCTTTTGACAGCACATATATGGCTATAACCATTTTTGTTATATTCATTAATGGAGGAGCTTCGTCTCCTAGTACCCGTCATGTCCCACTGTGAAATAGGTGAATTTAATATAAGGACGAAAAAAAATCATATCATATGGTGGTTAATCTGATTCCTTGAATACAGAAAGAGATCCTTCTATTTTGGGTCTATCCAAAGGTAGTATCCATCTTTTACGCTTATTATCTAGGGTGAAATATATCTCCTTGAGTTTATGGGTATCAATATGGGTCTCACAATTCCAATCCAGATCAAATACTGACTCTATATAGTCCTTAGTAATTGGCAACAAAGAGTATCACTTACACTCATACATCCTTTTAGTTTGGGATCATATTTGTCAACTAGAGCATGCATGGGTTCAGTGTTCATAAAGATATTAGGTACTACCAGTTTTACCAAGTTTAGTTTCCAAGGGTTTCATATAGGTTCAGGCCCATCCCTCCTCTTATAATGTAACATAAACAAATTATATCCTCTCAATTCTGTCCAGGTATTACCTAAGTGTTCAAACCTATCTTCCATCCCGTCATCACAAGCTTTTATTCATTTAGACCTTTTTCCCAAAGATAGGAAATTGATCTAATAAATCTTGATTTAAAGGTCTACCTTCCCTTTTTTATTGTTTCGGTTTTACTTCTTCACTTTCATCTAGTTTAAGAGGATCCTTTATTTTATTGGCCCTGTTTCTTGGAAGATGAAACATCCATGGAAATCAAAAAAAAAATATAGACAAATTTTCAAAGAACCTACTTGTTATGTTGGTCCTCAGACATGTTGTCCTACAACCCCTTGTCCTACAACCCCTTCTAGAAATGTTAATCAACTTCTAAATTCTACTCTCAAGCGTTAACAACACATGAACTTATTTTGCTTCAATCTACTATAAATAAAGGAGTTACAAATTCAGAGTACAGTAATGATTATGAATGGCCTACTTTTTATTTTTTGTGTGGATGTGACTTCAATCGACATATTTTGTTTCACAATAATTTTTTCCCAGTTTCGATGGAATGCCAACTTCCATTTTCGATATCAGAATCTTTCAATGCGTCATCCAGAAATTACAACTATATGATCAAGCAATCTATTTGCCCCTTCAATAGTTTCCTTTTTGATGTAATATATTCTTCACGATATCCCTTTTATGTTTGCTTCATATCCATAATTCATCGATGAGATATATATCGTCATCTCTTTATTGATGAAACCATCCTCTTCGCTGAGTCCACACATTTTTTTGTCGAAGGCCATGTTTTTTCGACAAATCTTTTTGACAAAACACTTCAGTCATTTCCACGATACAAATCCATTTTAATGAAACAAGGATTTTGAGGAAGCACCATTTACTTTGTTAGACACCGCTTTCTTTATCAATTTGATTTTCTGCGGGACCTCGCAATTCTTTCCTCGATACATCTGCCTGTTTGATTAGCTGATGATTGTTACATTGAAATAGGATTTCGATGCAACAATGGTATCAAACAGATTTATTTTCCTTCTTTTGACGTCCAATCTTCCCTCAAAAACATTGTCTCGAGTTAAAACCCTCCTAACTAATAAAGGAATTATTCTTTTGCACAACCAATGTTCTTTTTTAATGGAACTTCCTTTTCGATGAAGCACACTCATCCTTGTTAGATCTCTTAATTTTATCAAATTGCTTCCTTCGATAAAACCTATGTGAATCTTCATCAATGAGGCCCTGTAATTGTCATAAATTATTTTTTAAAATACCTCTTATAATTCAATAATAAAACCAGCTTTGATGAAACCCTTCCTTTCGATATAACCTTTTATTACCTTCTAGATATCATTATTTCATCAAAATTTATATTTTGATGCAATTGTACACAAATTTCATCAATGTTGTGTCTTTCATCAACGTTGTGTCTTTCAGCGAAATCTTGCTAGGTTCTTTTTCTTCTAATTTTTTTTGATGGAGTAGCAAAGACTTTGTTTAAAACTCTATTTGAATTTAAATTTTGTGAATATTTACATATCTTTCTATAATATTTGAACAATTCATTGATGTTTGCTACAATATATATTTTAAAACTTTGTGCTGAGACATAATTAGAATAAATATACTTCACAACATTTGTTGAACACTCTGTCTCTACTGATGCACCTTTTGATATATGAGTAACTAATGGGTAAAGGTGGGCATTTAATTGGACCAGGGCTATGGTTCATGTTGAAATTTTTATAAGAAAACTTTAGTATCTTCAACAAAATCTTGAGGATGACTAGAAGGCACGCTATATGGGATATCTAGTGAGGTTTTTTGATCAAAATTACAAAAAAAATTTGAGGTTCCAACAAAGCCAAGGATGATGTCAAAGATGAAGCTACTGATTCAGATGATGCAGTGAAGAAGTTGAGGACAGAAGGAGCAAAGGAAGCTAGAGTAGTAAGAGATCCAACACCTGAAGATGATCCTACAAGAGAGAAGCCTAAAATTGATATAGGTAAGACACATTTCTCAACAAATTTGGTATTAAAGAACATGACAATTTATGGAATACTGGTTCAATTAAAGAAATATTACTTTAGATATGATGAAAAAGAAAATATATTGTTAGAGAATAGAGTGATTAAATATCTAAAAACTATAATAAGATTTCATTAAGATCAAAGCGTACATCCCTGATGATCTATTTTATATTCTTGAAGCAAGAAGGTTAACAACACAAGACAAGGACAAGAGAATCTGAGAGTTGGCATTGGTCAATCTCTATCTTGTTATTGCTAAGGAAGAACTAGACATTATTCTTGAAGAAGAAAATAAAGAGTTGAATTAGAAATCAAGAGTAAACTGGCTTATGATTGGAAAATTTGATGAAGTCGCTAAGGAAACTGAAAAAGTGATGAAAAATATCTTGATGAACAACTAGTATGAGGTAATATCAAAGGATGAATAGAAAGAGACACATGTTGTTGAGCCACTTGATACTATGGACACTTCATTTGAGATGACTAACAAAGAGCCAGATGTCTTTATCTTTGGTGTACCTATTACAGTTGTGAATGATGGTGAAGAAGATACGCCAGGAATTCCAAACATCCAGATGACTATGATAGAAAAAGATTATGTCCTTGATGAGAAGGAGAAAGAAGAGACAACAAAATACAATGTACATATAATTAGACAGTCGACAGGTCTAAGGAAACAAATGTGGATGCATACAAAGTAAAGGTGAGATAGAGAGGACAATAGATGAGGGAGTTGAGGAGAAAGTTCCTAAGGAGAAAATTGAGATTGAAGTGGAGGCAAGAGACACTACGAAGGCAATGGATGAATTTATTGAAGAGGATATTAATGACTTAGAGGACATGCAAATCACACAAGGTCCAATTCAGTTGGACACTCTTAGTCTAGTATAGTTGATGGGACTTGCTTCAGTAGCCCATGCCAAAGAAAGAAAGCAAATTCTAAGAACACATAAAAAGGATAGTGAATTGCTTGCACTTGAATTTGAATTCTTACGAAAGATCATACCGACCCACATAACATATAAGAATTAATCTTCATCAGATCATCTTTAAGAATTGTTTAATGCAATAAATACTCATTTTGAATTCTTGGAGAAGCTACCATTGGTGAAAGTTTAGAGTGAATATGATGCTATAAGATTCAATCAATTAAACACATTAATTTACAAAGATAGAATATTATTAGTCCTGATAATTTAGAGGGTGAAGGATCCTTTAACCGAAGGTAGAACAATTTATAGAGGTTGCATTGATTATTCTAAATGTATTTTTGATGTTGATAAGATCATAAAGGATAGTGAAGCGACGCTTACTAAAATATCAAATACATTTGATCCTTTGAAGGGCTTAGCTTTAGACCATGTAGTTCAAGTGACATCCTTGAATGAAAAGATTAGAACACTTGTAATTGAGGGAAACAAAGTAAAGGGAAGGATCGGTGATTTAATGAATCTGATTGTACCTAAACTTGATGTTTTGATAAACGGGTTGAAGAAAGAAGAAACAACTTATAATTCACCTGATGCATTAGAGCTACTTAAGGTATAGAAGGAAGCTTATGCTATTTGTGGGAAAATTGAAGAGATAGAGATCATGAAGAATGGTTGGGATACATATTTTTCTTCTTTGAGAAACAATTTCTTAGATGTACATTTAAAATTTTTAAAGTATTTTTGCATATCTGTATATAGTAGTGATACATAGGATTTGGGTAGATAATGTTTTCTCCTAGCCTTTAATATTGATGACAAATGGGGAGAGATAAGGAGTGAAAAATGAGATATTCAGCTCAGGGGGAGCAGAAAATTTTGGTTGGGGAGAGATATTTTTGAGTTTGGCATATTGCTTGGGCACTTAGTCATTATTCACTAAGTGTTGCCATCAATGCAAAAGGGAGACAGTTTTGGTAGGAGACACTTCTATGGATTGTTTGTATGTTTTCATTGATGAAAAGTATACATACTTATAATGGTCACTTGATAGAGTTTGTGATTACCGAAGGTCAGAGTATAACTTTGGTTAAGTATATCAGAACATGGACAGTGTACACGGTTCGGCGAATAGATCAGTACAGACTGGTACAAAGGAATTTTGAGTTGCGGAGCTAGGAGAAGATGCTACAATGTATATTACACCTTCTTCTTTTAACCACCCTAATTCGGTCTACTCTAAATAGAGACCCTATTTTCCCTAAATGTGATCATACCCGTAATTATGTCAATCCAACTATTTAATTTTTGGCATAATTAATCAAAATCAATTTAATCTTCTAAAAACAAAGCGATTTCATCACTAACTCATATTAATTACGTTATCCTATTTAAATCAAATCAACCCAAATAAATCCTTGGCTAAAGTAATTAATTAAAAGGAATTAAATAAATTCTCTAATTACAACTCATCACTTGCACATGGAAAGTCAATCCATGAACCAATGAGAGTTCACTCACATGGATCACCAAAGGTTCAATCTCCGCCTCTCTTCAGAAAGAAATCTCAACCACTCATTCCTCAAATTCTTCTATAAAATGATTGAATTTTGAGCTCAATTGGCCCCCAATTCTTATAATTTCAAGTATACTCTTATGCTATCATTTTTGTTTCATAATCTCACATAGATAATTAGAATAACTTTTATTTGTGCTTAAAATTGAACATTTGCATCATCTTAAGCATGAATTGTATATTAATTAGCTTCATTTTCTCATTGAATCTTTCATTCTAGGAATGAATATGTCACTGATTTATGCATAATCTAAGGGAAATTATAACTTAAATCATACTCTTCTTAGATAGGAAGCAATATGTCAGTTTCCTTTGGTTTTATATTTTTTTCAATTAAATTTGATGATTCTAACCATTGATATAATGACATATTGAAGTTTTGTGTTGCAACTTGGAGGTACAATATTTACACACACATTTATGGATCCCACCATGGGGCAAAGCCCTGAATTTCTCATAAATTTGACCAAATTAATCATCTTTTGTTCTTTGTTTTTGGATGCAGAATCGCATTTAAAAGCAAAGGATCGCATTTAGTAGTAAAAAATTGCATACCATAAAGAAGCCCACATTCTATAAATCCTACATTGCATCATGCAAATCCTGGATTGATTTTGGTAAAGGCTTGCATCTAGTGAATCTCATATCACATTTAGTGCAAAAGCTTGCATTTAGGATCATTAATAGCATCTGGGAATTCTTGCATAGCTTCTTGGAAATATAATCGCATTCAGGAAGTTCAGAATCACATTTGTTTATTCTTCTAGCATGTTTTGAAATTTTGATGACTAATCAGCTAACCTTGCATGTTTTTGGATGAATTTGATCATTTGAACAGCCTAATGAGTTATTGCAGGACGTTGTTAAAGACTTCTTTGGTCAAGAAGATGGAGTAAAAACTACTAACAAGTGGTTGTGTAGGTTATCTCATGCGATCAACCAAACTTTTCTTGCAATTTTTAGGAACCTCAAACATTAAGTTACAATTTGAATAGAAATTAGGGAAATGAACTTTTAATTTTCTCAAAAGTGCTTTGGTTAAATTTATTTAAATAGGAACTTAATTGTTGGATTTGAATTCAATTCTTAGTCCAACTAGACGTTTATTCTCTTTTCCCAAGTTGGAAAATTAGAAACTCGATATGGGGGACTAGGTTTTGAGTTTTATAATTTGAGGGAAAGAACTTGCATGATGTGCTTGATAGGATAAAATGACATGCATAGGAGAGTATGCTCTTCTTCTTCGTGAAGAATCATAAATATAGACTCCTAAGTCGCCAATCCTCTTTATTGCTTTCAAAACATTAGAGGGCCTACTGGTTGAGGAAGAAATCTCCTGAGAATGACCCAAGTGAGGACAAGTCAACACCAACCCTTCCATATCACTATAATCAAAATGCTCGGAAGACGTAATCAATTTTGTCCTTGGAATTTTGAGTATCATTCCTTGGACATGCTTAGATGTGTGTGGAGCGGAGCCGCTTGAATCTTGGTTGTGAGACTAAACACATTTAAGAACTCATAGGGCTATACGCCTTAATTTTTCCTTGTACAATTCTATGGGGGATGGTTGCGAATGGATACCCAAACATAAAAAACATTTTTTATTTGAAACCACCCAATTCATCTCTGAAAGGTGATAATCTTTGTGCAAGGAAAATAGTAATTGCCCCAAGATAATCGTCATTTTGTGCCCTCACTTGCGTTTGGAGTCAGATAATACAACATCGTGACTAGAGACATTGAGTGCTTGGTGATGGTCATATTATGATTAGCATGTGAGTGTGTACCTAAGTCTACGATCAAATATTTTCACTCTATGCCTATAATTTAGGGAATAGGTGTGTGTTTGGTCACTTAAAAAACTTGCTTGATGTGTTGAAATTGCAATAAAAAGATAAAAACCCTAAAAAAAACAACATTTTGACAATCATAGACATCTATGCTATTCAGAAACCTCTAAAAATCCTCAGAGAGACTCTGGAGTCAGAAAAATTTCATGTACTTCGAGACAAAGTGGAATAAACTAAAAAAACCCATCAACGGCTCGCATTTAGTCATTCCTGGCTTGCACTTAGGAAACAGGCTCGCATCTGGTAAACAAGCCCACTTTTGGTTAATCCTGGATCGAATCTAGTAAACAAGCTTGCATTTAGGAAGCACAAGCTCGCATCCTACAAATATAGGCTTGCATCTGGTCAGTTGCATCTAGGACAGAGGGTACTTGCACACATGTTAGACTCAGAAAATCTATAGTTTTGGATACCCTTTTTCCTCTTCAATCTGGTCATGTTTCTCTTGCCAATCCACCTTTCATTGTTTCTTAGTTTAATTGGAAGTCTACCTTTCATGTCATTTAGGATTATCACAATTGATCCCAAATTGTGTTGTCTCTTTATTCAACAAATCTTCTTGGTTCCCATCTCACTATTAAGGCATTCTAATCCTATAACGCTGGAATCAATCACTTCAAGCAATCACACATACTTTTCACAACTTGGACACACCTATTTGGACAATTCAGAAATACTCTGGACACAATTGGAACACTTTTGACAAAGTTGAGACTCATCTTTCATGGTTAACACAAGACGTAAACAATACCTTGTTGATGATTCAGAGAGAACTCCAAGATTACTTAAGTTTCAACAAGCAGAGACATCTTGAAACCCCCTCTTTGATCAAGACTCGCCCAAAATGGATGCATCTCATCATGAATGGAGTGCTACCTTTGATGACTATAGCCAAGACCATGATGAAAGGGAAATTCAAGAAGAACAAAATCGTGGCCATCCTTTGTTTGATTTGGAAAGTGATGAAGATATATCGAAAGAATAATATAACAAACTCAGACAATATAGAATTTTCAAAGAATCTTGGAGAAAATCATTGGAGAAGACAAAGAAAAATACTTCCTTCACTTAGCTTCTATTGGAGTCAAACTTCCTAAAGACTATGATGTTGAGAGATTTAAGGAACAAGAAGTAAAAAAACCTATTTCCATACTCTCAAGGAAACTATATCAAATGCAAGTGGAACTTTCAACACTCAAGCGAGAGAAGTCCAAACCAACGAAGAAATACTCCTTGGAGCTCATATGTTCGTTTCCTTTTGACAAGAGCATAAACATGGTTCTATTCCCACCTAACATGGCACAACCCAAATATGAAAATACATGGTAGAAACAGATCCACATGACCATGTATGATAATTTTGTTCCCTAAGCATAGAATACATGCACAAACCAACCTACTTGATGAGGCTATTTCTAGGAAGTTTAGGTGGAAATGCTATGGAGTTGATTCAAAGATTTGTCCAATATTAATCCTAAAACATACAACACAATGTTACCATGATGGATCTTTGCAACACAAAACAATGAATGGGTGAGTCTTTCTCACACTTTTTGCAATGTTGGAGGAGCATCATTGCAATATACTCAAGTGCAATACCCGAATCTGAAAAGATGGAAATATTTGTCAATAACTTAGTACCTGAAATGAACTATTCTCTAGAAATGTAATATTCTCTTAGTTTCAATTGAATGATAAAGAATTCCATCCGTGTTGAAGACGTTATGGTTAAGAAAGAAGAGATCACACTCCAAAGTGATAATAAATCTAACAACTATAACAAAAAAACTAAATGGTGGAATAAGAACAAGAATTTTGTTATTGATGGAGTGGTGGAAGCCTTGAGTACAAATGCTAAACCAGTTGTGTTTAATCTCACAAAGATCCTACAAGCAAGTAAAGAAGCTAAGGTAACAACCACAATACCAAGAGAAAACATTGATACCAACAAGAGTAAACCATTGACGTCTAGACCAAAAAGAACATTTAATCCATTGGGAGAACATCTTGAGATGGTTTTTAAGAATCTCTTGGATAAAAAAATCATCACTATATCGATGTCAAACCCATGGGAACCAGTAGTAAAACCAACATGGTGGAATGATAATTCCTATTGTAAGTTCCATAATAATAAAGGACACAAGACTAATTACTGTGTTAAGCTCAAACACATTATACAAGATCTTATTAAGGGAGGAAAGACCAATGTGGAAGGACGTACATCTAATGAAGATCACATGACATATAATAAACCATTTCTCGACTATGAAAAAGGAGAAGCCTCTAAAGGAAAGGGAAATGAAGTCAATTACACATATTCCTATTATGATAATGTGATCAATATGTTGGACATAAAAAAATGAATCAATCAATGTGATCACTATCAAATATTTCAAAGACAAGTCGACTCATTCGAACATGGTAACCTAAAGCCAAGCACAAATCACAATTAAAGGGGATAATTCCTCATCTAAATAGGCAACACCATATAAAACACATATTGTCACAATTCCTAAACCAGAAATGTCAAGACAAACAATTCCTGTAATGTTTGCTAGCTATAACTTGGTAGACCAATTACAAAGGACCTCGACTCAAATCTCTATATTTGAGTTATTAAAGATCTCTTCAGTACATAGGGAAGTTCTTGAAAAATCCCTACATTCAGAAAATGTTCCAAGAGACATATATGTGGACAAATTCCAAGCAATGGTCAATCACATATCAACTCCTCATTACCTCTGCTTTTGATAAGAAGATGATAAATCTGTGACTCATCCCTGCAATCAACCCCTTCACATTGAAGTTTTGATCCATAAACATAGTATAAAACATGTATTGATAGATGGAGGCACAGGGTTGAATATAGGTACTCTCAACCTGATCAAGAAACAGGGTCTTTCAGAATAAAAAATTGATTCAAGAAGTAAGATAACCATCAAGGCTTAGGATGAAGAGGAAAGATCATCCAAAGGGATAATTTTTTTACCAATAAGAATATGACCAATTGAATGCAATGTGATTTGTCAAATTTTTGATCTAGAATTGGCTTATAACATATTACTAGGAAGACCTTGGATACATGAAATGAAAGAAGTGACATCTACTTACCACCAATGCATAAAATTCCCACACAATGGGGTAGAAGTAACAATTCATGTAGATTCAAGCTACACTTGCAACAATGTTAAAGTAGATAGTATGGTTCCCCAAAATAAGAAAGTCCCAAAAGAGTTCCCAGCTAAAACCTCTATAGACATGGTGATGAGAAGCTTTGGAAAGACACTAAAACTTGGAGAAACTAGCATGGGGGAATACAAACTAGACATGACACCATCATTGACTAACATTCATGTGTCTCCAAGATCTTTTGGGAAACCCTCCCCATATTTTGCACCTGCTGCATCAAAAGGAAAATAAATTCATAAACCAACTGGTATGGTTAGAGCCTCTACTTCTCAAGAGGATGAAAAAGAAGATAAATCAGTCTTGGATTGGCTCTATAAAGAGGAAAAGAGAGAAAATGAAGTAAAACATGTTGAGATATCTTTCAAAAAGTATGGCAGAGGTTATGACCTTCTTAAATAAATGGATACAAAGGGAAGGGACCTTTAGGAGATAAGGGAAAGGGACTCATTGAGCCTATCCATATGGAATTCAGAATTACCAAAGATAAAACAGGGTTGGGTTTCAATTACAATTCAGAACACCCTGGCCTTAAGAGATGGTCCAATATTTGATTAAGGAAGTGATAAAGAAGAGGAAGAGACAAAAATTGTACCTTGGACATATGAAAGATTACTACACATTGGTATTGAGGACCCAGAATATCAAGGAGAAAGAAATGTCCCTAATTTTGTCAAACAACTAGAACATCATGTTCCTTTGTTATCACAAACCAATGTCCAAGAAGTAGATGAAGAAGAACAAGACTCTCCAGAAATCCAACAAACAAAAGAATCTCAGGAAGAAATCCCTCAACAACAAGATGTACATCCTAACTAGGGGCAATCACTGACAATTTCACATGTCCTATATTTACCACACTTTGATTCACAAATGACTAATAGAGTACATCAGGTAACTATTTCTGAGTTTTTAAACATATCTGATGAGGATATCATAAACTTGCATGATTATGAATAGGATCACATGTCTGATGCTACCATGGAAATTGAAGTAGACATAATTCATAAATTTCCACCTCTATTGGAGAGAGGAGAAAGTTATAACACTACCCATAAAACTAATATTGTCACATAATTGGATGAGATGGCAATGCCTAGGATTATTGATGAAGACACTGGCGTCTTACTAGGTCTAGAAGAACTTCAAAGGATACAAGATATGAGTTTCAATATGATAAGAGAAGAAAGAGAAAGATCAACTGACGAGTTACTAGAGTTAGGCATGCATGATTAAAGGGGCTAATTCCTCATCTAAATAGGCAAAAACATTGAAAACACCTATTGTCATATTTCCTAAACCAGCAATGTCAAGACAAACAATTCTCGTACCATCTGCTAACTATAACTTGGTAGACCAATTGCAAAGGACCTAGACTCAAATCTCTATATTTGAGTTATTAAAGATCTCTTCAGTGCATAGGGAAGTTCTTGAACAAGCACTACATTTGGAAAATGTTCCAAAAGACATAGATGTGGAAACATTCCAGGCAATGGTCAATCACATATCAGTTCCTCTTTACCTCTCCTTTTTAGAAGAAGATGATAAATATTTGACTCATCCCCATAATCAACCCTTTCACATTGAAGTTTTGATCCATAAACACCATGTAAAACATGTATTGATAGATGGAGGCATGAGGTTTAATATATGTACTCTCAACATAATCAAGAAATAAGGTCTTTCAGAATAAACAATTGATTCAAGAAGTAGGATAACCATCAAGGCTTATGATGAAGAGGAAAGATCATCCAAAGGGATAATTATTTTACCAATAAGAATAGGACCAATTGAACGGAATGTGATTTGTCAATTTCTTGATCTACCATTGGCCTATAACATATTACTAGGAAGACCTTGGATACATGAAATGCAAGAAGTGCCATCTACTTACCACTAATGCATCAAATTCCCACACAATGGGGTGGAAATAACAGTTCTTGCAAATTCAAGCTACACTTGCAACAATGTTAAAGTAGACAGTATGTTTCCCCATAATAAGGAAGTCCCAAAATAGTTCCTAGTTGAAACCTCTAAAGACATGGTGATGAGAAGCTTTGGAAAGACACTAAAACTTGAAGAAACTAGCATGGGGGAATACAAACTAGACATGACGCCATTATTGAATAACATTCTTGTGTCTCCAAGATCTTATGGGAAATCCTCCCCATCTTTTGCACCTTCTGCATCAAAAGGAAAAGACATTCATAAACCAATTTGTATTGTTAGAGCCTCTACTTCTCAAGAGGATGAAAAAGAAGATAAATCAGTCTTGGATTGGCTCTATAAACAGGAAAAGAGAGAAAATGAAGTAAAACATGTTGATATATCTCTCAAAAAGTATGACAAAGGTTATAACCTTCTTAAATAAATATATACAAAGGGAGGAGAACTTTAGGAGATAAGGGAGATGAACTAATTAAGCCTATTCACATGGAATTTAGAGATACCAAAGATAAAATAGGGTTGGATTTCAATTACAATTCAGAACACCCCACCTCAAGAGATGGTCCAATCTTTGATGAAGGAAGTGATAAAGGAGAGGAAGAGACAAAACTTGTACCTTGGACATATGAAAGATTACTACACATTGGTACTGAGGACCTAGAATATCAAGGAGAAAGATATGTCCCTACTTTTGGAGAAAAACTAGAACATCATGTTCCTTTGTTGTCACAAACCAATGTCCAAGAAGTAGAGGAAGAAGAAGAAGACTCTCCAAAAATCCAGCAAACAAAAGAATCTTAGGAAGAAATCCCTCAACAACAAGATGTACATTTTAACTTGGGGCACTAGCTGAAAATTTCACATGTCCTATATTTACCACACTTTGATCCACAAATGGCTACTAGAGTACATCAGGTAACTATTGCTGATTTTTTAAATAGATCTGATGAGGATATCACAGACTCACATGATTATGATTGGGATCACATGTCTGATTCTACAGTGGACATTGAGCTAGACATAATTAATAAATTTTCACCTCTATTGGAGAGAGGAGAAAGTTCTAACACTACCATAAAACCAATATTGTCACAGAATTGGATGATATGGCAATGCCTGGGATTATTGATGAAGACACTGATGTCTTACTAGGTCTAGAAGAACTTCAAAGGATGAAAGATATGAGTTTCAATATGATAAGAGAAGAAAGAGAATCTCAACTGATGAGTCACTAGAGTTAGGTCTGCATATCACTAAAAATGACCCTAATAATGATGATTTGACTCTTTATGATCTAAACGCTATAGAAGATGATTGAACAGAACATGTCTTGTCAGTTAATAGTTTTGAAGATGACGCAATGTTATCCTTTAATGCTCGTGAATCATTATCCTTGGTAAACCTCAACCTTATTAATTGGACCAATTCAAACCCTACTCCTATCATGAAATTTCCCAATGACTATACTTTGTCCTATTATCTAAATACTTGTGAACCCTATCCCTCTTCTACCAATGCAAGGAGCATGAACCTGACAGAGGAGGATATCAAGTTTCTTAGCCACAAATTGAAAAATAAAAAGAAGAAAAGAACTGATGGTGAAAACCACATTGTGGAAGTATCATTTTATAAAATAGTAAAAATAAAATATGTATCTGATGGTGAAAACCTCTCAGAGGTGCCACAAGATGAGATTCTTGATATTCTCCCTGAGAACTTTCAAGAAATATTTTCAGTACTGATAGAGCCAACACAACCAGTTAATTTGGGAACAACAGAAGCTCCTCAATTTGTTCACCTAGCACAATCATTATCACAAGAAGAAAAGATATTTTACTAAGTTCCTCAAAGAGAAGAAGATCAACTTTGCATGCTCTTATACTGATATGCTTGGACTAGATCCTGATTTAATAATGCATCACTTATCTATAGCTCCTGTAATTAAACCTGTCAAACAAAAACTAAGAAAAATGCACCCACATGTGGCATTATTGGTGAAAGCGGAGCTGGAAAAACTCTTAAAAGTTGGATTGATAAGGGCCATCGCTTATGCAGGATGGATTTCTAATGTAGTACTACTTTCTAAAACAGATAAGTCCATCAAGATTTGCACAGACTTTAGGGAATTAAACAAATCTTGTCCTAAAGATAATTTTCCACTGCCCAATATTGATATTATTATAGATCTCATGCCAGGATATCATATTTATTCACTCATGGATGGATTCTCAAGTTATAACCAAATAAAGATTTCTCCTGAAGACTAGGAAAAGATAACATTTACATGCAAATTGGGAACATTTTGCTGGAACATCATGCCATTTGGGATAAATAATGTTGGAGCTACCTATCAAGAAGATATGACGAGCGAGTGGGAGAGAGCAGGTGGAGGAGAGGAGGAAAGAGTGAGAACGAGTTTTTTGAATCACAAAGATGGAGGAAAGCTGGGAGATGGAGGATCTACAGAAGGTCCTGTGCCAGCAGGGGGAATCTTGTCGGGGGAAGCAGAGCTTACGGAACAAGGACTGCTGTGTGCAGAAAAGAATGAGGTTGGGCCAGGATTGGGCTCCACAAAGAATGTCAAATCAGCTCTGAGATCGGAGCAAAAGAAGAAAATAGACTCGAAGCATGAGTCTGACTCAGTGGAAGGTAAGGTAAATGGTCAGCCTTTGAAACCTAGGAAATGGGTGGGTCTTTTTGGTATCAAACCTGTAGGGAAATCCCTTTTCCCTAAAGTTAATACCCTAAATGATCCTAACAAAGGAGCCTTTGGGATAGATATCCCTAATGATTTAATGTACCATACAATTTCTCTTATGGCGTCTTCCCTGGTGGGAAAATTTCTGGGTCCTAGACCAAATATAGACATTGTTAGGTCTTTTGTGGAAAAAAAATGGAAACTGAAAGGTCAAGTGGATGTAGCGACTATGCCCAAAGGCTTCTTTTCATTTGAGTTCTCAAATGGAGAAGATATTTCCAATGTTCTATGTGGGGGACCTTGGATTATGGGGAAACATTCTCTGTCCCTTCAAAAATGGACAACAAGCCTAGATTACAATGATAGTTTTTTCAAGGCTGCACTAGTTTGGATCTGCCTTCCAGGGTTGCCCCTGGAATATTGGCATGAAGAAATATTTATGGAATTTGCTAATGTCTTTGGAGAACTCCTTTCCATAGACCCTATGACATATTCAAGATCAAGGCAGGTTTATGCTAGGATCTGTGTGAATATTCAAAAAAATGTAGAACTTCCTCAAGTTTTGACTTTAAAATCTAAGTTGGGAACCTAGACCCAGGAAGTCGAATATGAGTCAATGCCCTTTGCGTGTTTTACATGCAAAAAAATGGGTCATTGGGCGAAACAATACCCTCTGAAACTAAACAAAGAAAATAAGAAGGATCAAGATCAGCAGAAAGGAACTAGGATGGAATGGAAAAATAAAAATGAGGAAGTCATTTCTCTTCTTCCAAATAATGAAGATCAGGGGATAAGGGAAAATGAAGAAAAGAAGATGGACCCCTCTCAGATTGCTAAAAAAAAGAGCCTGAAAAGGAGTCAAAACCCATCCCAGAAGTAGAAAGCAATCAAGTAGAGACCAAAGAACCAAAGAGTCATAACTCAAAACAGGACAAAAGAAGAGAACAAACTAAAGCCGAAGAGAAGGAAAACATCCCTAGAATGGAAGATTGGAAGATCCTTAACAAGGAGGGCTATAGGGAAAAGGAGTTAGAGGGGGAAGTCAATACCCAGGATATCAAAGTAGAAATGAGAACTTTGTCTTTTTCTCCTCTTCCTAATCCTTTGACTTCACCTCAGGGCAGGTTGAATATTGGTGAAAAGGAGGGTTTGGACAACTCTTGGACAACTATGGAGAAAAAAAAAATAACTCAAGAAAGAAAGGATCTACTACTCCAATAGGAAACATACTGGGAAAACTATCTGGTAAGAAATCTGAGTACACCTTAATGGGAAACTCAACAATTAAGCTGGCAAAGAAAGGAGATAGCCAAAATCTTGGTGTTCAGACAAGAGGTAAAAGCTAGCAGAAAGCAAACATAGGATCTCCGAAGAATGAGAGAGGAATAAAATCAGAAAAATCACAAAGGGAAGAAGAAGCAAAATAGAACATTGCGGATGGAAGGCAGCTCACCATCCAGCAGGTATGCTCACCAATCTAATAATGAAGATTGTCTCCTAGAATGTTAGAGGATTAAATGGTCCTTATAAATAAGATGTAGTCAGAAACTTAAATAGAGATTCCAAGTTAGACATGCTTTTGATTCAAGAAACCAAAATATCGAAAGACAAAATTGAAAAAATAAAATTGATCAAAAATGGAGCATGTTTGGGTAGTAGCTCGGATGGGGCTTCGAGGGGTTTGGCTATCTTTGGGAACCAAGCTTTTTTAGTTTGTAATCTGATCAAAGAAGACAAAAACTTCCTAGCTGCAAAAGTTCAAAGTACTAAAGACAAGTTTGAGTGGATCATAATTAATGTCTATGCTCCAAATATGAAAAATGGAAGACTCAAACTCTAGAAGAAACTCCAGAGTGTAAAGAAGACCTATATCAACTCAAATATCCAGATAATGGGAGATTTCAATACTCCTTTGAAGTAGGAAGAGAAGTTTGGAGGTAATTTATCTCAGGTGGATAGTATGATGGATCTGATGGACTTTATATTAAATGAAGACTTGATGGACGTTGATCTGGAAGGCATTAACTTCACTTGGTCCAACCGTAGAGTGGGAGATGACCTCATTCAAGTTAAGCTTGATAGAGTTTTGATCAACCGGAAGTGGTACACTCAGTTCTCCTGGTCCCTCTCTTCCATCTCAAGAATGGGTTTGGATCACTTCCCTATGTCTTTTACCTTTTCTCCTTTTGATGGTAAAAGAAATGATCCCTTCAGATTTGAAAAAATTTGGCTTGATCATCCTGATCTGGAGAAGAAGATTAAGGAATGGTGGAACATTGAAGTGGATGGTACTACAATGTTCATCATGGCAAAGAAATTGGCCAATGTCAAGAAAAATATTAAAAGTTGGAACAAGAGTGTTTTCAGGGACATCTTCAAAATCAAAGATAAAATAAAAATGGAGTTAAAAGAAATTCAAGAGGAAATCCAGTCTGAGGGTCTATCAGAGAATTTGAGATCTAAAGAACAGTAGATTCTTTTGGATTATCACAATATAACTGCCAAAGAGGAAAGCTTCTAGAGACAGAGATCGAGATCATTATGGCTCAAAGATGGAGATAAGAACACTAGGTTCTTTCACCTTACTGCCCTCAAGCACAAAGCTTCAAATAGGATTCATTCCTTATCAGCTCCTAGAGGTATCATCACCAAGGAAGAGGAAATCAGAAAGGAGATGGTGGAGTACTTCATGGGCCTTCTTACTAAAGACCAGAATCTTAGTCGTGGGGATCAAAGAAAACTTCTTGACTGTATTCCTAGTATCTTGGATAATCAGAGTAACTCTTTTCTCAAAGCTATTCCTAAGGAAGCTGAAATTAGGAAGGTCATTCTATCTTTTGAAGGAGAAAATTCCTCGGGGCCGGATGGCTTTTCGATGTTCTTCTTCCAACACTTCTAGGAAATTACTGGTAAAAATGTGTGTTCTGTAGTTAAGGAGTTCTTTGGGTCTAAAACTATCCTCAAAGAGTTCAATGCCACTTTCATTGCCCTTATTCCAAAAAAACTGGGAGTTGACACTGTGGACGGCTTTAGACCAATAAGTTTGTGCAACTCTTTTTATAAAATCATATCTAAAGTCCTTACTTCTAGATTGTTGAGCATCCTTCCTAATTTGATTTCTCCTCATCAGAATGGCTTTGTGCCAGGGAGGCAGATTCTGGACTCGATTATGGTTGTTCATGAGAATATCCATTCTCTCTATGCGTCCAAAAAACAAGGTTTTCTTATGAAATTGGATCTGTCCAAAGCTTATGATCGTTTGGATTGGGAATTCCTCCCCCGTGTGTTGAGTTCTTTTGGTTTTGATGATGGGGTGATCAAACTCATTATGCAAATGGTTACTACGGTCTCCTCCTCTATTTTGGTTAATGGGGGCTCTTCTCACTTCTTCCACCCTACTAGAGGTTTGAGACAAGGAGATCCCATTTCCCCTATTTTGTTTGCTATCATGGCAGAGAATCTGGGTAGATTCATTCAAAGCCTTGTGAACAAAGGTTTGATCTCTGGTCTTCAACCCTCTTCGGCCTAGCTGAGATGCTCGCATGAGCAATTTGTTGATGATACTATAATGATGGGTGAAGATTCAGTTAAAGAAGCTAGAAATATGAAGATGGCACTGAATACTTATACTGGAGCTTTGGGCCAATTAATAAACTGGGAAAAAATCTCCCTCTTTTTTTGTAACACTCCTAATGACAGACAAAGGAAGATTTCCTCTATATCAGGCTGTAAGATTGGGATTATCCTGACTCCTTACCTGGGCCTCCCTCTTTGCATTAAACCTGATCATACTTTTTGGAATAAGATCATTGATAGATTTCACAATAAGCTTGCAGACTGGAAAGGAGCTACCCTTAGCCTGGCTGGGAAAGTTCAACTTCTTAAGTCTACTCTTTAGAATCTCCCAGTTTATGCTCTAAGCCTCTTCAAGATTCCCAGTAAGTATGCTGAACTGATTGAAAAAATCCAAAGGTGTTTCTTATGGTCAGGAGTGGAGGAAAAAAAGAAATTTAGTCTAGTTACTTTTGAGGTGGTTTGTAAACCTAAGGAATGGGGAGGATTGGGGATCATAAGTATAAAGAATACTAATAAGGCTCTTATGGCTAAAAAATGCTGGAGAATCTTTGAGGAAGAAAAGGAATGGAATTCTATTATGAAAAGGAAATACCATATCCACTCTCTTGAGGACATGCTTAATAACCCTCGGGAAGTTAATGGATCCTTTATTTGGAATAGTATCTGCAGAGGTAAAGAGCTAATAAAAAAGGGAGTGAGATGGAAATTGGGAAATGGTAGGAAGATAAATTTCTGGCAGGACAAATGGCTGGAAAATAAAGCCCTTAAAGAGAATGAAGAATGGAGCTTGGCTATTCTTGATTGCCAAGATATTGTGGGAGAAAAGGTGGCAGACTACTGGATTAATGAAAAATGGGTGGACCTTGGTACCTTTGAGGGAATACCTGCTCAAATCAATGTCCAACTCAACTCTTGGTTTCCTACTATTGCTTTGGACTCTTTGATCTGGAGCCCGAAACCTAATGGAAAATTCTCAATTACTTCGGCTTCAGCCCTTCTGCTCACTAGTGGCTCCCAACCTCTTAGTGCTCAGGTTTGGAATTCCAACCTTATCCCTAAAATTAACATGTTTTTTTGGCTCTTGACACAGGATAAAATCCTTACGGTGGAAAATCTCTAAAAAAGAGCTTTCATAATGCCTAACAGATGTTATCTATGTCTCTCTGAAGCTGAAAACTATAACCATCTATTGATACACTATCCCTTTTATAATCAAGTTTGGGACTTAGTGTTTTAGTATTTTTATGTGGATTGGGTCAAACCTTATAGTGCTTAGGAGCTAATTACTCAATGGATGTGTCCTAGAAAAGGTAAAGACTACAAGGAGATGTGGAAACTCTTCCTCCCTCATTTCTCTTGGAGGATATGGAAGGAGAGGAATAATAGGGTCTTCAAAGAGAAAAAATCCTCCCATTCAGTAGTGGCTAATCATATAATAAGAGGAATGCTGGAAAACTTTAATGTGTCTTTTCCTCAAAGGAGTAACATTTTGAACCTTCAGGAAATATCAAGTTTTGAATGGGGAAACCATGGAAATCAAGAGACTAAGACTTTAGACAAGAGGGAAAATACTAGATGGTCTGCTCCACCTTATGGTTGGACAAAAGGCAACTTCGATGGAGCTGCTAAGGGGAATCCGAGAAAAGCTGGAGGTGGTGGATGCATAAGAGATAGTGCTGGGAATTGTCTGGGAGAAATTGCCGCTCCTTTTGGTAATCAAACGAACCATGTTGTTGAAGCTATGGCGGCTCTTATGGTTGTCAGCCAGGCTAAAGAAAAAGGAATTTTGAAATTCTGGTTGGAGGGAGATTCATTAAATATCATTAACTGCATCAAAGGCAAAGTTAAAGCTTCCTGGACTATAGCTCACATAATAGACAAAATCAAATCGACTTTGCTTCTTTTTGAAGATTGTTCCGTTTCCCACGTGTACAGGGAAGGAAATAGGGTTGCAGACAGTTTAGCCAACATGGGTGTTAAATGTGAATCAACGACATCATGGAATGGGGAGGTGGATTTAAGTTTCAAGATTTTGCACCTCATCAAGTACGACAAAGTGAATCAAAATGAAGGCTTACTGAAAACAAGTATTAATAATGATTATGATAGCTAAGTTTAATTAAGGCTACTACTGTCAGCCGAGGCTTGTGGGTTTGAAAGAAATTGACTACTCACATGGACTGTGGGTCACAAATAGCAAGCAAAACCAGAAAAAGCTAAAGCTCTACTCTCTGTCAAACTGCAACCTGCTAGTTCAAAAATTTTCAACAATGGGGGGGGTTTGAAGAGGGACGAGCCGATGGATTACTCGAAATGGAAGAAGAAGAGGAAGGTTTGGAGAAGACTCAGAAATGGGGGACTTACGAGCTTCATGGAACGCTTGCACAGTTCGGATAAGGAAATCACAAAGAAATTTACATATGGTTGGAAGAATGGGAGGGTGAATCTGTGGCAAAAATATATCCCGCTAACCCTGAATCTCATCTCTGAAATTACAGGCATTCCTGTTGATGGAATGAAGTTTTATAGAGACGATAAGAGGATGGGCACTCAAGGCTTCAAGATCTTCCCAAAAAATGAAGAAGAGCAATCCCTTCTGACCAAGAGCAGAGGAGATTATGTAGACATAAAAAAGATCAAAAGCCACTGGGCTAACATCCTCACTATGATGATTGAATACTTTACTCTGGATGGTAGGTATTCAAAAATCTATAATCTTCATTTTGTCCTTGCGAATCATTTCACGCACCAGAAGTTTGTTTCTTTCCCTTACTACTTGCTCAGCTCTCTAAATAATAGTATTATTCAACACAAGAAACAAGCTTCGAACCCTGTTCTGCACAAAGGTTTTATTTTTCTTATTTCTGATTATGTTAAAAATCAAGTCTCAGAACCTATCCCTAAAAGGGTCAAAGGGAAGTTCAAAAATTTGAACAGAGTTATAAAGAAAGTGAAAACTAAGAAGAGGGATCACAGAAAGATCAAGAAAAAGGAGATCACTAAGGATGAGATGGAGGTCAGCCTTAATACCCAGAGCAACGAAGAGGATAAAACCCAGGATGAGGAAAAAATGGAAGAGCTTGAGACAGATGAGGTTGACTCAGGAAATCCCAAGACAAAACAGGCCGAAGATGATGAGGTCTCCTATAAAGAGGATGATAATATAGAAGTGGAAGACATGAATCTGTATGAGGAAGATGAGAATAGGGAGAAGGAAGCGGACAACATCAAGTAGAATGAGGAAGATGAAAACAGAGAGAATGAAGAAGGAGAGGATGAAAAAGAAAAAGAGGAGGAGAACAAGGAAACTGAAATGGATGAGAATAGAAGCCTTAGGAAAGAAGGTAAGAAGAAGAAAAAACAAAAAATTGACTCTGAATACAAAATGGTGGGTTTTGAGGCTGATGACAGAATCCTGAAAAGTACAAAGGATTATGAGGCTAACATGGAGATGTGGATTGGGGAGGAAATGAATATGATGAAATTGCACCTCAAGAACATGTAGGAAGCTATGGAGCCTATCAACTCCAAAATGGCAGAAATGGAGAACGAGGTGAAGATTAAGGTAAACAACAAAAATAAAGATGATGATCTTATAGTTAGGGTCAATGAAATTATGGAAGATAAGTTCAATGAGATGAAAGCCCAGATTAGTCATAATGGGCACATGATAAATATCATTCTGAAACATAGTAATGAAGGGCTGAAAGTTTTTGTCCAGAATCTCAAAGCTTTATATGCCTACCTGGAAATGAGTTTGCTAGAAAGAACCTCTTTCACGGTGGAGGGTGATATTGAGAGTGGGGGCCCGAGTACTAGAACTCGTAGAGGTGTTAAAAGAAAAGTTCCTGAGATCCCTAACGAGATGCTAAAGCTGAAGGAGTCTATCGAGTTGATGGAAAACATGCAGAAAGAGGCTGAGAAAGCCTATGAAAAAATGCATTAAGCTGGAAGCTTCCCTGGATGGTCTATTGGTTTTTTGCTGGTAGTTTAGCTAGTTTCTGTGCTTTTTTTTCTGGTTTTCTGTTTCTTCGGGTTTTGGGTTGTTTGTTTGGGTCCTGCTCTTTTTCTCAAAGTAGGCATATCATGTTTGTAAGGGTTCTCACTGACTATCTTTAATCTCCTATTGTAAAAGGTTTTGGGTTCCTTTCAAAACCTATTTTTACCTTAATCAAAAACAAGATATGACGATGATCTTCCATGACATGATACAAAAAAACATGGAGGACTATGTGGAAGATACATTAGCCAAGTCAAAAATAAGAATGACTCACCGATGAGCCTCTTAAAAGGCCATCTTTTCAAATGCTTTTTATTTTCTTTCCATCAGTTTACTTGCTGAATTGATACTTAAACTTATGGTTTTATATGTATAATTTGTATGTGTAAGGACATAAGTAGTAAAGTGGATGATAAGGGAACATAGTATATTTTCTTGAAACTAATGGATGAAATGATAAGATGCAGTAGTTATATGCTAATGAATGATCCTATTTCTACTGCTATGCTTGTGGGTAGTTTCCTTCCTGTAGCCATGTGCCTTGCAAGAGTATTAATTAGAACTTAACACTTCTTTCCTGATATTAATGATGAAAATATGTATGTCTCAGAGGTTGTGTGTGCATTAATCATTTTGCAAGGATCAGTCATGGCAAATTCAAGATTAGCATCATGATGCTGAAGAATTCAAAATCCAGCCATTACTGCAAAGATGCCATCATGTCAAAGAAGTCGAGCAAGAAATTGAAGTAAGTTAAGGCATTGTTGCAAGATCTTTGCATGAAGAACGAGGCAATATAGATTTCTGTTAAAAGTAGGGCGTAGATCTAGAGCCACCATGTACTATATTCTGGGAAGACTTATTCTCTATGATTGATATTTCTGTTATGAAACATTATGTATCTGTAACGATCCTCATTAATGAAGTGATCTTAGATTTAGGGAGTAGTTTTAGATTTCATTTAAATAAGATGACTATTTTAACTCTTTGGAGTTATTCGAGTTAGTTGATATTTCTGAATAGAAGCCGGTATAGTTGTAATACTATTTTATTTATCCAAGTGTATTTTCCATGAATGAATAGAATGCACAAGTTGAATTCAATTCTGTTATCTTGATTATGTTTCTATTCAATCATCCAAGGGGGCCCACTTGGTGAGTGAATTCCTTTGTTCGAGTAGAAATCATTTCCATGTCTTTAGAGAAGTAAGATACAACTCTGTTGTTCTTGCAGCCATTAGTAAAAGAACTAGTAGACTGTTCCTGCAGCATAGGCGGGTAGAGAAGTTCCTATCCATGATTACTATTTTCCTAGAATAAGAGCATTTATTTGAGTTAGCATAGATTTCCTAAAGCTTAATGCATTTGAATTTCATATGTTTAGCCATGAGAATCAAGAGAGTTTGAAGCATATACTTTGCAGATGTCATTCCATGTTTATGTCCATGGTCGATAATTAAATAAGACTTAATGATCTAATTAGCAACCATTTAGGGTGTCCAATCCTGAAATAAGCAATCTAATGCTATGGTTTTCTAACAAAATTGCTTAGCCAATCATTTTTGGTGCCACTATCGAGAATGGTGTTAGTTCAAACTTACTTTGGTTTTCATGTTCCTAGTTTTCATAATTTAGGATTGAGTTTCAAGTAATCCTTTTATGCATAGAAGAAGAGACCCCCGTGGGAGATTCCTCCCTTGTAATAACTAGGTTGAACCATTTGATATTTTTAATCCTGAGCCAGAGGAACCCTGAGTTGAGAGTGAAGAATAAAACCCATTTTAAAATCCATTTGCTAATGCCCAAGGAGAAATATCCTTGTTGTTGTCCTCTGAAGGATCACTACATTTGCATGACCTTTTTGATGAACCTGAGTATCAAGGAAACCCATTAGCTCTTGTTATCTATCAACCACAACAACCAGGTCCTCCTCCAAGGATGACTCAACCTACCTTTCCTTTTCCAATTCCTCCTCAACATGGTAATCATAATCTGAAAAACATACCTGCCTCTACACTTCCCAAATTTTATGGCCTCATCACTGAAGACCCTGAAACCTTCCTTTTTTAAGTTTGATATCCTCTATAGGAGCTATGATTACACAACTAATGCCCATAAGCTGAAATTGTTTCCATCTAATCTTAAGGAGGCGGCTCTAAGATAATTCATGGGGTTGGATGCTAATTCTATAGCGGATTCGGATGCAATTAGCAATATGTTCCTTTCTAAATACAAAGAGTACTGTTGGGGTCAAGATTTGAAGGGAGATGACATTTTCAAAATGTCACAAAAGGAGGATGAGACCTTAGAAGACTATGTCTCAAGGTTTATGTTTAACCTGTAGCGCAACACTCAACATCACTTGAATGAGGAGTCACAAAAACATCTTTTCTTAAAAGGTGTAAATGATGGAAGCATTGAAGCCTTATACCTTATGGCAGGCGGAGACATCACTTAGAAGAGCTAGGCTGACATAAAGAATATATGTCTGAACTATTCAAGGGCTACCATGAAGAAAGGGAGAGGAATAAGAAATTTATCTCATAAGTCCAATGGTTTGGGAGTATCTAAATTGGAGTTGTCCAATCTTCTATTTGAATTTAAATAGGACATCATCAATAACGTTACTACTCAACTAGATAGCATGCAAGCACGAAGGAAGAAGGAGGATGCATAAGCTATGCTGGCTGAATTCTACTCTCACTCTAGAGAGAAGAAAAGTAACTATAAGTGCAAAATAGTTGCATCTGTAGACACTACTTCAATGCCCACATATTTTAAAGCTATAAATGAGGAGAATGGAGAGGTTTTCTATGTTTCTCAAAGGCGACCATGAGCTCAAAGACAAGGTATGCCTCAAGACCCCCTAAATAATTTTGGTTATAATAATAGCAGTCAATGAAAAAACCAAAACCCTCAGAATTCTAGCCCTTAGGGACAGAATTGGAATTATAACTGGTCTAACCAACAACTATAATATAACCAAAACTATTAGCAATAACCTCCATTTAACCCATACCAACATCAATTCAACCAATATCAACAGTCACAATAGAATAACCAATGGCAACCACATGGTAACTAGCAACAACAACCTCAGTGGGGACCCAATCAGCCTAATCAACAAAAATATATTATGCCTCCACCTCAGCAACAAGCTATTATGAATCCACCTCCTGCAGCCAATAATAATCCTCAGAAGCCAATGCAACTACCTGCACAACCAACTCCAAATCCTAATAACAAGCAACAAGCTTATTCCATGAAAGTGAATGATATTCACTTGAGATCAGGAACTACATTGCCTGCACCTAAGGAGCCTATAATAATTGAAGTTTTTGATGCTGAGGAAATACCTGAGAATCAACCCACTGCTGCTCCACCTATTCTGCAATCTACTCCAATTTTGAAAAATCTACCTTATCCATAGAAATTGGTTCAAACAACACCCTCAAAAGAAAACCCTATTGCAGCTGATTTGATTGACCAACTTAAACAAATGACTATCCAAATACCTTTGTTAGATGCCCTCAAAGAAATTCCCATCTATAATAAAGAAATCAAGGAAGCCTGTATCAAGTACCCTAGTAGAAAGAGGAATGATCTTGACACTGTCCATGTTCTTGGGCAACTTTCTGATCTCATGCTCAGTAAAGTCTTGATGCCTAAATACTCTGATCGAGGTAGCCCAGTGGTTACCATTCATATTAATGGTATACAAACATAGAATGTCTTGATTGATTTAGGGGCATCCATAAATGTGATGAGTATGGAAGTTTTGTTAAGACTTAGTATCATTGGTTTAAGGGAAACACCTACAAAACTTCAGTTAGTTGATAATTCCATAATGAAGCCAGATGGCATGGTGGAGGACATCATTGTCATACTTGATTCCTTGGATTACTCCTCAGATTTCGTAATCTTGTCCCCCAAAGCCACACTAGGAGGATATTCATTAATCTTAGGAAGGCCTTGGCTAGCCACAATAGATGCTTGCATTGCATTTTGCTTAGGAAAAATGACAATATCTGATGGGATCCATACCAAGAAATTAAGCCTGTATTCTCCAGCCAAGTCCCAACCTAAACGTGACCAAGTTATTTGGCCAGACCTAGGTGGTGCTTGTTGGAAAGTTGACTTCCTGAGGATGCATGACTCATTTTGTGTTGTCATCATGACAACAAAGTCATACTAAGTTTCTGTCAAAGATAACTCAGAAGGAAAAATGACTAAGTATGGAAACAGGGAAGACAGAGATATTCAGCGATCAGCACATCAGCGCACGTGCAAGAGATCAAGTCAGCATATGCGCATTCAAATATATGTTGTATGACATGTGTACATGCTACATCTAGACACGCATAGTATGGAACAATAGTACGGTGAAGTTACAAGCCGATCAGTAGACCAGCAGTCCATAAGACAGAGCATGGAAGTTGACTAGTGTTTTGATCAGCATGAATTATTTTTTTATGTAATGGCTAAGCTCCTTTGGTTATATGTTTGTAATGATGTAATTAGCATTGTAGTAAACATGCTTGAGCTGAATTATTCAGAAGCGTTGTGTATTTTTTTAGGGCCGACTAGAGTCTTGTTTTGTGTTGCGCCTATTCGGATATGAACATATAAGTATGTAATATAAAGTTATTTTACAAGTGTCAATTATTATGTAAGAGGAAGATATAGAAGAGTAGTATGATGAAGTCAATATATGATATAGCTCTTTAAGAGAGTAAGAGCATTCACGCATACACGAAACTGATCAGACAACAGTGTCATCACAGCAGTTCATTTTTTGATATAGTGTATATCAACTTTCATAAGGTTGTAGGCTTCATCCTATTGGGAAGTGAGCCTAGGCAGTTAGCCATATACCTTTAACAGGGTTTTGTAAAAGACTCCTAACATGGTTAGACCTTTAACCAGGTCATTGTACTCATATTGTAAAGACTGCTTCTAACAGGGCAAAGGAAATTTAACAGGTTCATTATACCTAGTACAATATTTGTGGGTGCTAATTCCCACCGGGGTTTTCCTCTGACCAAGGTTTCCCCGTAATCATATCATGTGTTATGAGTTCTTATGTTAAGCTTCATTCAATGTATGTTTGATTTATGTTTAAGTTTCTGAAAAATAATTAATAGACAAACACTGATTCACCCCCCCCCCCCCCCCCCCCCCC
>MU225192.1:722628-778190 GCA_018584345.1 Thuja plicata | reverse complement strand
TCATGGACTCAGTAGAAGCAAAACATTTGAAAAAGAATCTTGAAGTAGCTCTTGAAGATCTTGATAGATCTGAAAAAGAAAATGAAGAACTTAGACTGAAAGTTGATGGCTCACAAATGCTTATCAACAAATTAAGAAAAGATTTGAAAGATTGTTCTACAAGTGATTTAGGGAAAATGATCAAAAAGCTCAATGAAGAGAATATGTCTCTGAAAGATAAAATTGAAAATCTAGATGAACAGCTAATAGACAGTCAAATTGCTATTGAAGAAAAGATCAAAGAAAGCAAACAACTAGATGATGAACTCTTGAAAGCAAACATGAAAGTCCTGGAATTGGAAAACATAAAGAAGAAGTTGGAATCTAAATTAACAGAAGCAAAGGATAAGATTGATAAAATCCACTCAAGTTCTGATTCACTTCAATTTTAGCTTAATGCACAAAATAAAAAAGGCGACACTACTGGTCTTGGATACAGTGTAGCACAAATTGACATCAATTCATTGCAAGAAAGTAAGACAGATCATGAAGCATCTTCAGAAGCAAAGAAAATTGAAAAAGTTGAAGAGATTAAAATAGATCCACCTAAAGGGGAAATCAAGCAAGTTAACAGAACTTTTTATGCATGTAACAAACATGGTCATTTGGAAAGAGATTTCAAAGAGGTAAGACCTTTCAATGGTTATTGTTTCTCCTGTAATAAATTTGGTCACAGGGCTATACACTGCAGAACAAATCAAAGAAATCAGTCATAGTAGAATCAAAGAATAATGAATCAAAACAATCAAATAAATCAACCTCAAAGGGATTTACAGAACACCACATGTCAAATATGTAACTATAATGGACACATAGCAAAGCAGTGCAACATGATGAACAAGAGCATCAGACCTCCAATCATTTGTCACACATGTGGAAAGGCTGGACACATCTCAAGGTTTTGTAGATCCAAAACTCAAAAGCAAGAGGATCCTAAGAAATCACTATTTTAAGAAGAAGGAGAAGTCAAGTTTGTTCAAGAAAAAGAAGATTCAAGCAAAATTTGGGTTGAAGTAAAGAAGGACAATGATGTTGATAAAGTAGTTGATGCATCCATAGTGGACGCACCCTCTACTTCTGCTTGAATAGACCTTCTTGGTCTTAGGGGGAGCTATTCTAGCTTAGGACCCCTGCGCGGTTGGTATACTCACCTCTGAGTATGCACCTATGGATTCATGGTTATAAGAACATAATATTTCAGTATGCATACATGCATTGTCTAAAATTCATCAGGATCAAAGTTGCAAAATCTCTGAGTAATTTGTGTACAATTACAAACATTAAATGCGGTAGATTTTATAAAAGAAAGTAAGTGTTCGATCTTCTTCACACTTGCATTCGAGATCACAGAATTTGGAGAGCACTAGAGCACTAGGAATCAAGGAACTGAAGCACAACAGATTTGGTAGTTAAAGCATGGTTAAGAAGTTTGGAACGGAACCCTAGCAGTCGTGCCATTTCAAAATTTTGTGAAACCCTACTTAAGCAAGTTCCAAGTAAGTATGGCGACTGCAGTAGTATTTGATATTGCAGAGAGGAAGAGATTTTTATTCAAGAAACATCCATTCAAATCCATACTGGATGATGTGGAAGGAGCTTTCTCCAAAACCCCATTAGGTGTTGTTCATGTAGAAGATATCCGTGCATATATTTACTGTAAGAAGGAAACAGTAGGAGATATTAGTATAGCCACTCATATGGGATCTATGATGAAACCTAACTATACAGTAAAGGATGAGTTCACGCACTTGATTGATAACCCTATTTTTGAATACTCGAATGCGCATGAGTTTGATGAGCCAGAATCGGTGAAGATTTTGCTAAGCAGGATACATGATGATCTTTTCTAGATTGGTGAGGTTCCTGTTCACATCACTACAAACCTAATCCATGAATTAACTGGACTTCATAAGACTGGACTAGTTTTTCCTACTGGAAAGGATGTCAAGAAGAAAATTAAACAAGTTTGCCTATCTAGAAGTGACAAGCGCAGGATGACAGTTGACCCTATCAAGGAAGATGACATAAAAATTCTATCTATGATACTTGGGTATAAGTTTCAGCAAGCAAGCAGGTTGAACAGTGTCGCTACAGCAACAGAACATCCATTCAAATCCATACTGGATGATGTGGAAGGAGCTTTCTCCAAAACCCCATTAGGTGTTGTTCATGTAGAAGATATCCGTGCATATATTTACTGTAAGAAGGAAATAGTAGGAGATATCAGTATAGCCACTCATATGGGATCTATGATGAAACCTAACTATACAGTCAAGGATGAGTTCAAGCACTTGATTGATAACCCTATTTTTGAATACTCGAATGCGCATGAGTTTGATGAGCCAGAATTGGTGAAGATTTTGCTAAGCAGGATACATGATGATCTTTTCTAGATTGGTGAGGTTCCTGTTCACATCACTACAAACCTAATCCATGAATTAACTGGACTTCATAAGACTAGACTAGTTTTTCCTACTGGAAAGGATGTCAAGAAGAAAATTGAACAAGTTTGCCTATCTAGAAGTGACAAGCGCAGGATGACAGTTGACCCTATCAAGGAAGATGACATAAAACTTCTATCTATGATACTTGGGTATAAGTTTCAGCAAGCAAGTAGGTTGAACAGTGTCTCTGCAGCAACAGTCCTAGCAGCTATCAGAATGGTGAAGGATAACACTCAATACAACCTATGTGAGATCTTGCACGGTCAATTGATTGACAACATTTGAATCATCAAGCATGACAGGAGAAAGACATTTAGGTTTGGATCTTTGATCATCTACTTGTATTTCCATACTGTTGGAAAGGTTGCAAACCTTTACCTAGACAGGAGCAAACCTACAATGTCTCAGGTTTCTCTTAAGGCCACTTTAGAGAGAAGTGTAAGGGATGCCATGGATATGGATATCAAGACATTTAGGATCAAGATGCAGAATAGGTTCAGATTATCTGAGAAGATAGTTGACAAATACAAGGATACCATATGTTTCATGGTAGAAATAGATTGCACTTACATGGAGGTAGTTGAACCTAAAACCAAATGGATTCATCCTCTTGGTTATGAAGTGGAAGAACATGTGTTAGAAGGATATGCACAAGTTCTATTGTCTGCGCCCAAAGATCCTAATGAGCCTAGGCGGGGCACTTATAGAGAGAAGACCAATGAAGTAGACACTATCTTACACAATGCTGATAATAAAAGGAAAGCATCCAGAATTACATCTAACTACTAAAACTTCATGGAGTCACTCAACAAGATCTTGACAAAGCTAGAGAAGTCAAGATAGCCAAAGAACTTGAGAAGACTGAAGAGATCCAAAAGAAGAAGAAAGTAGAGAGCACCTCGGCGCCCTCTACCACTATTGACCTAGACTTATCTCCACCTTCAATACCAAGAAAAAATTCTAGAGGAAGAAAACAGGTGCCCACAAATCATCCATCACCAAGGAACACTCGGAGCAAAGCAAGGAATACTCAAGCTCCTCCTGAGGTAGGATTTAGACCTAGTCTAAATGTCTTGAAGAACAGAATTGTAAATGAAGGTAGACTAGAAAAAATTGCTTAAGTGTATGACAAATATCAAGAGATTGATAAGGCTGAGATACACTCTATGATCATATCTCATATGATCAAGTTTAAGAAGTCAGTTCTTGAACTCAAGAAAGTGATACCGGATCAGTTATGGAACATATTGGAGATCATGAAAAGACATACAATAGAGGAAGACATGAGGATTAGAGAAGAAACATTGGATACTCTTCTCCCTATATGCTCGCATGATGAGAAGGCTATTTTATTAGATCTGGTGAAGCCTCATCTCAGAACCAAGACAAGGACCTTACAAATTATGAACAAAGAGTATGAGAAGATAGGTAAAGAGACTGAAAAGGCATTTGCACAAGTATTTATGGATAGACACATGTATCCATCAACGACACCTACTACAAAGATAAAGACTCAGAAGATACTATAGTAGTTGATAATATCAAGATATCCATGACAGCATATGAAAAAGACATGGACAAAGTTGATAAAGCATTTTTAAGCACTGAAGAAATGTGCACTGATGATACATCTGCACAACAAGATGAAGTTCCCTCCAATGATCCAATTTACTTAAATGAAGAAAAAGGTGATGAGACACCAATAAAAGAGATACCAGTAAAGAGTGAAGGCATGGGTACCAGTCAGAATACTATATTCTCACCATCCACTCAACCATCTACCTCATTGTTGTCAAGTTTAACTCCTGATTCAGCAAGTCTGGACGCATGGGGAGAAGAAGACCTAATCAAGATCAGCATTCTTGCTATGGAAAAAGCAAAGGAGAAACAAGTGATGAGGAACCCTCACTTTTTGGAATCAGTAAACATATTGAATGACTTAGTGCTTGTTGACAAGAAAGTAGCCAAAGTTCAATCTGTTGAAGATGTGGACAACATCTTAACAAACTTTAAATCACACTATACAAGTTTAGCAGACTTTGCTACTAAAATTGCAGAAGATGAATACAAAAAGGAGAGACTGAATGAATTGGTAAAGAACTTTACCTTAGACTTGAACTCCTTAAAGATTGGGCAATCTATATTGAAATAATTGGCAGCTAAGGGAAAGAAAGTTATAGCCAATTGCATGGACAAAGTGAAGTTCACCTTTGAGCACATTAAAAAGGTAGAAGAGGTAGAGATCATGGTGGATAGCATTAGGAAATCAGTTGAAACATCCATGCAAGACATGAACATCTGCAAAAATGTTTATCAATGGCAGTTAGACAAGATTGAGAAAGCTAAGTTGGAGATCAGCAAAATAAGAGTAAGACAAACTCAGTTGAGAAATGCACTTGCGCCATCTCTAGCAGTCTTAAATGAGAACATCAAACAGATTGATGCCACCATTGCGACATATGATCAAGGTCCTTGCATGGATCTAATGAAAATGGAGAAACTTACATATGCCCTATGCGCGCATCTACAGACAGTTGATGCAATGAAAGTATTTTGGCAGAAAGAGATCCAATCTCTTTAGATTGTGTACCCTGAAGTTTACATGGAGTAATTATGAAGAAGACTTACAAGTTTTTGTACACCTTTGTCATTAATGTCAAAGGGGGAGTAATATAGAATGTGTATATATGAGAAGCAGTTATGTATATATCAATAAGATGTTATGATATACAGTTATTTTTTGTGTTAAGTCAGTTTGAGAAACTTGGCCACATTCCTTTGTTGCCATAAATGACAAAGGGGAAGATTGTTGGAAAGTTGACTTCCTAAGGATGCATGAATCATTTTGTGTTTTCATCATGGCAACAAAGTCATACTAAGTTTCTGTCAAAGATAACTCAGAAGGAAAAATGACTAAGTATGGAAACAGGGCAGACAGAGATATTCAGCGATCAGCACATCAGCACACGTGCGAGAGATCAAGTCAATGTATGCATGTTCCGATATATGTTGTATGACATGTGTACATGCTACATCCAGACACGCATAGTATGGAACAATAGTACATCGGAGTTACAAGTAGATCAGTAGACTAGCAGTCCAGAAGACAGAGCATGGAAGTCGACTAGTGTTTTGATCAGTGTGAATTATTTTGTTATGTAATGGCTAAGTGCCTTTGGTTATATGTTTTTAATGATGTAATTAGCATTTTAGTAAATATTCTTGAGCCAACTTGTTCGGAAGCATTGTGTATTTTGTTTTAGGGCCGACTAGAGTCTTGTTTTGGGTCGCGCCTATTCGGATATGAACATATAAGTATGTAATGTAAAGTTATGCTACAAGTGTCGATTATTATGTAAGAGGAAGATATAGAAGAGTAGTATGATGAAGTCAATATATGATATAGCTCTTTAAGAGAGTAAGAGCATTCACACATTAACGAAACTGATCAGACAACAGTGTCATCACAGCAGTTCATTTTTTGATATAGTGTATATCAACTTTCAGAAGGTTGTAGCCTTCATCCTATTGGGCAGTGAGCCTAAGTAGTGAGCCATATACCTTTAACAGGGTTTTGTAAAAGAATCCTAACAGGGTTTTAACCAGGTCATTGTACTCATATTGTAAAGACTGCTTCTAACAGGGCAAAGGAACTTTAACAAGTCCATTATACCTAGTATAATATTTGTGGGTGCTAATTTCCACTGGGGTTTTCCTCTAATCAAGGTTTCCCTGTAATCATATCATGTTTTATGAGTTCTCATGTTAAGCTTCATTCAATGTATGTTTGATTTATGTTTAAGTTTCTTAAAAGTAATTAATAGACAAACATTGATTCACCCCCCCCCCCCTCTCAGTGTTTCTAACAATGCTTCCCTTGAGGCAAATTTTGTGCAACAACTCATGGTTATTGGTAGAGATCCATTTATCATCTCCCAAGAGGAAGATGTCATACTAGTGGCAATTCTTACCAATTAGTATGGCTCTGATGCATCCTCTGGTCATGTCCCTAACTATTCCCTCCAAACCATACAGCCCAAGTAGAACCCACCTAAGTTTCCTGAAGCACCTGATTAACTTCATACCTTATTACCACATGAGATCAAGTCACCCTCATTTGCAGAAATTATGATGCTAGATAAAGTTAAAAGAGTAGAAATTGCCTTAGGAAAAGAGTTGAATGTCAATAAGACCCTTGCCAAGTCTCAGATGGCCAGTCTTATCCAAATTTTGAAAGATAGTCAGCAAGCCTTTGCATGGGACTATACTGATATGAAGGGGTTGGACCAAAAGCTTTGTACCCATAAGATTTATTTCAGTCCTGAGTCTAGACCAATTAGACAAGCCTAGATAAGAATTAACCCTTCTCTGAGAGATATAGTGAAAGACTGAGTTGCAAAAACTCCTTAAATATGGCTTTATATATCCAATTTCTAACAGCCAGTGGGTCTCTCCTTTAGTAATTTTTCCAAAAAAGGGGTAAATGGAGAGTTTGTGTGGACTATATGGAGCTTAACAAAGCCACTAAGAAAGACCACTTTCCATTAACTTTCATTGACCAAGTACTTGATAGCCTTGCTGGTAAAAAGTATTTTTCATTTCTAGATGGCTTCAGTGGCTACAACCAAATCCAGATATCACCTAAAGATCAGGATAAGATAATGTTCACCTGTCCATGGGGAACATATGCTTATTATGTCTTGTCATTTGGATTGTATAATGCAACTACTACTTTTCAGCGGGCAGTAATCAGTATCTTCTCTGACATTTCTGATGACTGTGTTGAAATATACGTGGATGACTTCACGGTATATGGAACCACATTTGAGGAGGCTCATGCTAACTTGGAGAAATTTCTTAAAAGATGTTAGGAATATAACCTCTCCCTTAACAGTGATAAGTGCTACATGATGATGGAAGAGGGAGTTATCTTAGGGAATTACCTCCCATCCTTTGGCATCCAGGTTGATCCTACAAATATTGCAGTCATCACTACGCTTCCAACTCCAGTCAAGAAGAAGGATGTCTAGAGTTTTCTTGGTCATGCTGGATACTACAGGAGATTCATTAAGGACTTCGGCCAACTTGCAGCCCCATTGTATACCCTTTTGAAGAAAGAAGCTGAATTTGAATGGATAGCTGAAAAAGAACTGTCATTTCTACTGCTAAAAGATGTTCTAATACAAACACCTATTCTTAGAGGACCTGAATGGAAGCTACCCTTTCATATTCACACTAATGCATCTGACAATGCTATTGGAGCAGTGCTAGGAAAAAAGGAAGGTACAATTGAGCATGCTATTTATTATACTAGAAAGAACCTACAAGGTGTTGAACTGAACTATACTATTACTGAAAAGGAATTACTAAGAGTAATCTATGCACTTAATAAATTCAGACATTACATTACTGGTTATGAATTATTTGTATACACTGATCATTCAACAATCAAATACTTAATGAAAAATCCTACCATCCCTAGTAGGTTAGCAAGATGGTTACTCCTCATGCAAGAGTTTGATGTAACAATCATTGATAAACCAGGTAAGGATAATGTGGTGGCTGATTTCTTATCTATATTACAAGTTCTATATGATCCTGTAACAATTGATGACAGCTTCCCTGATGAGCACCTCTTCTCTATTGACACTTGCAATCCATGGTATGCTGATATCGCCAAATAACTTGCTACAAGAAGGACACCACCTCTTTTCTCGCCAAGAGAGTGTAGACTTCTAGTTGAGAAAAGCTTCAACTTTTCATGGATCTCAGGATTTATGTTCTACACAGGTCCTAATCAGGTCACCCAAAGATATGTTTGCAAAGATGAGACTTATGACATCCTTTGGGCCTATCATGATGAGCTGTGTGGTGGCCACTTTGCAGGAAAAAGGACAACATACAAGATCTTGACAACAAGCTACTATTGGACTACCCTACATAAAGATGCAGCTAAGCATGAAAAGCACTATGACTGATGCCAGCGTATGGGGTGCCCATCCAAGTCAGATGAAATGCCCTTACAGCCTTGGGTGGTGATGACACCATTTGACAAATGGGGTATCAATTTTGTTGGACCTATCGATCCATCTTCTCACAGTAAGTCATATATCTTAGTATGCACTGATTATGAAACAAAATGGGTAGAAGCCAAAGAAATGAGGCATGCTAGATATCATAAGGTAGCCAAATTTATATATGAGTATATCTTTACTAGGTTTGGTGTTCCTCGTGAGATAGTAACAGATCAAGGTGCACCGTTTACTTCTAATCTTATTATTGAGTTGATGCATGAGTACACAGTGAGGCATGGTAAATCTTCACCATACCATCCTCATACCAATGAGAAGGCAGAGATAACAAATAGGGAGATTGAATCGATCCCAACTAAAACACTTGTTATTTACAAGAAGGATTGGGCTACCCATCTTCCTAAAGCCATTTGGGCTTATCGAACAACTTGGAAAACAACAACTATTTTTACTCCTTTTGAACTAGTTTATGGAAAATCTTCATCTATTCATATTTAGTTTCAGCAAAAGACTCTCAGGACGGAATTGGAATATACATTAACCTTACTAGGGAACAAGAAGGCAGGCTCCTGCAGCTTAATGGACTGGATGAGTATCAGAAGTCTGTACTTCACAATACCAAATTGATTCAGAAGCAACGGAAGAAGTGGCATGACATATTCATCAAGGACAAGAAATTTTTCATTAGTGATTGGGCCCTTCTCTATGACTCACACTACCAGCATACCCCAGGAAAATTTCAGACTCAGTGGCTAGGACCTTATGAAATAATCTCAGTTTTTTATAATGGAGCGATTCAGCTTTCCACCATTGATCCTATGTGATTCAAATTTATTTTCAATGGGCATCGTCTCAAGATCTACCACAAGCCCGTAAGTCACAAAGACTTGCTGCAGTAGTTCTAGCAAAGCGATGACAACAACACTCCTGAAGTAGAAGCATCTGTGTCTTCCACCCAGGTTTCCACTAATCCTTGATTTTTATCAATGATTCCATAATAAACATTTCACTTCCTGTGAAATAATTTCTCCATAATAAAATCCACCTCACCTCCTCTCTCTACCATGTTCTTATGTACCATTGTGTCACTCCATCAGTGCATGTCACATATTAGAACACTCTTCATGCAACACTTCACAGGTTAGTGACACATAACTTCATTCGTATATTATTTTATTCATTTTTATTATAATTAAGTATTCTTTTTCTTTTTATACTCTTGTACGCAATGTCCTGGTGGGACCCATACCTTAAACTTAGTTGGGAGGAGGGATTATTTAATATTTGTTTGCAAATTTTGAAATTAGCATGTAAAGGATGGAATTTATTTCTTGTCTTTTCAAAATGACCGTCGTCATGTGTGAAGCCATTTGTCACCCAATGATTGGGTCATCATGATTTGATTTGAAAGTAATTAAAATATTTTAAAAGCCAAAGTTAAAATTAATGATGATATTTTTGCAACGTGTTTAGGGTGGCAGGCCTTAACATGCGCAAAATTATTTATGAAATATCTTTCTCTTTTAATTACCTGGAAGTAAATGATATTCTGTACTCCTATTTTCTCATCTGCGACACCTTGAGTCTGTAACAATTTCTATTTTTTTAGCTTCTATAGAGATTCTGCACAACAATGTTTGTTAATAGAAATGGGAGGAGACCTTCAGAGGCATGAACCGAAAGACCACAAAGTTCTACGTGGAGACCCAGCCAGCTGTAAAAATTTTCAAAGGAAAGGGTGGTTGGATTACTATCTTAGCCTTAATGGATTTGACGACGAAATTGCTCTGCAATTTCTAAACACTTTGAATAATGGGTTTGCAGTGGTAAAAGGGTTAAGAATTGATTTCACAGAGGATGTTGTGGCGAAGGTAACAAGAATGCCACATGAAGGACATAAATAGTCTAAAGACATTGATTTATGCTCAGCTAGGGCACAGTTCACCTTGCATGGTGATCTGCGGTTAGACATTGACAAGAAGTAGGGCACCTCAAGGATATCATTTCCCATGGAGTACATGCAGCTAGCTACATTCATCATATCATACTTCACTTTTGAAGTCCGTTACAAATATCTCCACGGGCTGCATTTCAAGATATTGAGCGCCCTCTGCCATAACAATAGACCAGTAAATCTACCTAGCTTTTTATTAACATTGTGAAAAAGAAAGCTTCTCTAGTTCAATCAGGAAAAGATCAGTTTGTTTCCCATCATTATTTAATCAAATTAATTGTGGAAAGGGAATTAAAAAAGAAATTGATTGGGACTTGGGATGAATTCTTAGCAATGGATGAAGTAGTGCCTAGAGTGGTCAGCCCTAGAGGATAGGGTATAGGAAGAAGGGTTAACATAACAATGGGGGTTTGCAAGGTAATTCAATGAACAAAAGTCATTCCTGAAGGCTCTTCCTCTAAACCTAACCTGTCTAGGAAAAGAGCTTGCAATATTAGTAATCCTATTTCTAATAGGAAGAGAGGTAAAAGAAAGGAAGCTGATGACATTCCTCACACCCCACCTTCCGTGAAAACCAGGTCTTCTTTCAAGAAAGACAAGGGTAAAACCCTAGAATCAGAGGAAGTAATTCCAGAATAGCAGTCACACAGTGATAATGTTAGTAACACATCTGATGAAGCCTTGCCCTCTTTTGAGGAAGTGACACCAAAAGAACCTCTTATAGAAACTACGGAGGAGGTGTCCACTAGCAGGAGGAAATGCAAAGATCCTCCTTGCTCTTTCTAAACCCCTGTTAGGAAGAGTGCAAGAATTTTTTCCAACATCAACAAAGATGACAAGTCTCCTATTCAATTTGTGAATGTAGAATCCTCTGCATCTGTAGAGAAGTCCTCTTCTGAGACAAAGGTTGAGAAAAGTATAGATAGTGACACCATTTCCCACCATACAAATATTGAAGCAACAACTAATCCTAATATTGATTATATCCTCATAGACAATGATAGGGATTCTGAGGAGGCAGAGGAATTTGTTGATGGCTCTGTTGGACAAGATAATGTTGATATTTCAATAAAACCTACCTGATGATGAATTCCCTACAAATACTGAGGATGTTTTTGAAAAGGTGTTAGAACAAATAAGCAAGGATGATTTAGATACACTGGCTAAAGTAGCTGAATCCTTTCAAGAGGATAAGGAAATAAAAACTCTTTTGTATGGAAAGGGGAAACTTCCACTCAGGAAAATGCATTAAAAACCCCTTAGTCTACACCAAGATGGATTGATATCCTTAATCAGGAACCCATTCCACCACCAGACTTATCTACACCATTAGCTGCAGTGTTGAGCTTGTACCAAAATTTTGTATGGGAAAGGCACAATGGAAATTAGAAAAAGAAAAACTAAAAAGAACCATTGATGAGAAAGCTCATCAACTAGATCAGAAAATAGATCAGATTGTAGTGTTTGAAAGAAGGGTTAAGCATATTACTAAATTAATTCCTGAACCTATGTCATGTAGGTCACCATCTCCAGTCTATGCTTAGTTCCTTAAGGAATAGTTTTTTAATTTTAAATTAACTAGTTTTGTAGAAGGACTGAATCCTTCTATTTCAACACCTCATGAATTCTATGATGCATTTCATTCAGCTCCCATGTCTGTAATTTTTTTTTATGTGAATTGTATTTACATAATCCTGTTGTACTAGATGACAAGGACTACAATTCACTATTGTATGTGGGAGATGTTTAGTTAAGAATAATGATGTCTTGGATGCAAAATGAGATAAGCATCGAACATCAGGCCTTACCATACATAAATAGTGAAATAGATACACCCTTGTTGATGAGGCCTGAAGTTCAAAATTCTAGATGAACTCTTCTTGACTGGCTCTCAGTCACTATGAACCCAAGTGGAGCCAGCAAGGTCTATCCGGTCAGAGAGAAAGCATATTCAGACTGGGAAAAACACTAGTCACCAAATATTGAGGTTGCAATCAATTCTTCTAGGCATAGATGGGTAAGGATGTCACATGATCTGAAGGTTTGTGAACATCGTTCTTTGCAGAACCTGACTCTTTCCACCCGCCAAGTTTCATGGTATATAATGTTGGGTACAACAGTGTGTAATTACTAGATTCTATTAAGGTTCCAACCTCCTATTCTCCTACGGCCTTTGTTAGCAGTAAATGAAAGTGCAGAAGAACATGACATGGCTAAAGAAGTGCAAAGGTGGGAAAGACTCAGGGAAAATCATGGGTATTGCAACTATGTTGTTGATGAGTCAGGAGAAAATATTGCCAGTGACCTAAGGCTATGGTCCTGGATACACAACTTCATGATTCCTGGGGACCATCAATAGAACATTTGGGGGGAATGATGAGCCTCTTAAAAGGCCATCTTTTCAAATGCTTTTTATTTTCTTTCCATCAGTTTACTTGCAGAAAAGATACTTAAACCTATGGTTTTATATGTATAATTTGTATGTGTAGGACATAAGTAGTAAAGTGGATGATAAGGGAACATAGTATATTTTCTTGAAACTAATGGATGCAATGATAAGATGCATTAGTTATATGCTAATGAATGATCCTATTTCCTCTGCTATATTTGTGGGTAGTTTCCTTCTTGTAGCCATCTATCTTGCAAGAGTATTAATTAGAACATAACACTTCTTTCCTGATATTAATGATGAAAATATGTATGTCTCAAAGGTTGTGTGTGCATTAATCATTTTGCAGGGATCAGTCGTGGCAAATTCAAGATCAGCATCATGATGCTAAAGAAGTCAAAATCTAGTTGTTGCTGCAAAGACACCATCATGTTGAAGAAGTCGAGAAAGAAGTTGAAGTAAGTTAAGGCGTTGCTACAAGATCTTTGCGTGAAGAATGAGTCAATACAATTTTCTGTTAAAAGCAGCGCACGGATCTAGAGCCACCACGTACTATATTATGGGAAGATTTATTCTCTATGACTGATATTTCTGTTATGAAATATTATGTATCTATAACAATCCTCATTAATAGAGTGATCTTATATTTAGGGAGTAGTTATAGATTTCCTTTAAATAAGATGAATATTGTAACTCTTTGGAGTTAGTCGAGTTAGTTGATATTTCTAAATAGAAGCTGATATAGTTGTAATACTATTTTATTTATCCAAGTGTATTTTCAATGAATGAATAGGATGCACAAGTTGAGTTCAATTATGTTATCTTGATTGTGTTTCTATTCACTCATCCAAGGGGGGCCACTTTGTGAGTGAATTCTTTTGTTAGATTAGAAATCATTTCCATGTTTTTAGAGAAGTAAGATAGAACTTTGTTGTTCTTGTAGCCATTAGTAACAGAACTAGTAGATTGTTCCTGCAGCATAGGCGGGTAGAGCAGTTCCTATCCATGATTACTGTTTTCCTAGAATAAGAGAATTTATTTGAGTTAGTATAGATTTTTTGAAGCTTAATGCATTTCAATTTCATAGGTTTAGCCATGAGAATCAAGAGAGTTTGAAGCATATACTTTGCAAATGTCATTCCAAGTTTACATCCCTGGTCAATAATTAAATGAGACTAAATGATCTAATTAGAAACCATTTAGGGTGTCCAATCTTGAAATAAGAAGTGTAATGCTATGGGTTTCTAAGACAATTGTTTATCCAAGAACTCACATTGAATACTTGAGGAAGATACGAGATTAGATGGAATAATTTCAACTAAGACTCAACCCAAAGAAATGTGCATTTGGAGTTCAATCAGGGAAACTCTTAGGGTTTATTGTATCAGCTAAAGGAATTGAGATGGACCCCAAAAAGGTAAAATAAATATTGGAAATGTCACCTCCTCACAATATCAGTCAAATGACAATGCTTCAAGGAAGACTTCAATCTATCAGAAGATCAATGTCTCAATTAGCAGATAGAGTGCAACCTTTCACAAAATTGCTACATAAAGGAGTCACTTTCAAATGGGATGAGCATTGTAAAAATAATTTCAAATAATTAAAGGACTATCTGGATAATCCTCCTATTCTCATGATGCATATTCATGGAAAACCATTGCTACTCTATATCTCACACTACATGCTCTCGCATACAGTGAAACTTATCACAAAAATTGACCGTCTCAAATACATCTTGAGTAAAATAGCATTGACAGAAAGACTGCTAATGGGTCTTGATACTAAGTGAATTTTATATAGAGTATGTAGACAGAAGGGATATCAAAGGATATGTGCTAGCAAATCAACTAGTTGATTCACCATTGCAAGATAATGCACCTTTGATTATAGAGTTTCCAGATGAGACAATCATGCGCTTAAAGAAATATCCTTGGAAGATGTATTTTGATTGTTCTTTCACACAACAAGGATCTGGAGAAGAGTTACTATTTATCACTCCTCAAGGCTTCAAGATACCTAAGGAATATAAACTGATGTTTTCATGCACTAATAACATCTTAGAATATGAAGAATTGGTGAACAGGCTCAAGCTAGCTATGGAATGGAAACTCATAGAGTTACATGTGTATGGTGACTCTTAGCTCATTATCAACCAAGTGAATGGAGAATATCAGATGAAATATGAGAAGTTGATGCATTACAAATAGATGGTAGAAGAGTTGAAATAGTACCTTATTTTCATCACATTCCAATAAATTCCAAGAATAGAAAACAAAGCTGCAGATGCTATGGCTACGCTAGCATCCATGTTACAATTGGAGGAACACCAATTATGATATGAATTCTTGGTGGAAGAGTTATCATTTCTTAAATTTGATACACCTAAATCCAAATTTATTTGTGCCTTAAATGCTCAAGACCAATCCTGATATGCCAAAATAATTTCATATCTTACAGACCAAACCTTACCTAATGGTCTATCTAGGAATGAAAAACGAGCCTTAATTAGGACAGCATCACGTTATGTCCTCATTACTACTAACTTATATAGATGAGGTCTTGACAGATCACTTCTTAGGTGTTTAGAACAAGAAGGGTCTGACCGCGAATTAAAAGAGGTCCATGACGGTGTATGTGGATCGCACTCAAATTACTTTTCATTGGCTAAGAAACTTTTAATAGTTGGATACTATTGGCCTACAATGGAAAAATATGTCGTGCAATTTGCTAAAACATGTCACAAATGTCAAACACATGGAAACCTTATCCATGCTCTAGCTAGAGAACTCATACCTTTTATAACACATTGGCCATTTGAGCAATGGGCCTTTGATCTTGTTAGACAAATTTATCCTAATTATTCAAGTGGACACAAATTCATCATCATGACCACTGAGTATTTCACTAAGTGGGTCGAGGTAGTGTCGCTGATCAAAGCCACTGGTAAACAGGTGGCTATGTTCATCTTGAACTGCATCATTTGTAATTATGGGATACCCTCATCTATTGTAACAGATAATGGGGGCAGTTCAAAAATCAAGATATCGATGACCTTTGTATATAGTTTTATATCACTCAACATTGTTCTTTAATCTATTATCCTTAAGGTAATGGACAAGCTGAGGCTTCAAACAAGAACATCTTGAAAATCCTACATAGAACTGTGAGTAAGTCTGGCAGAGATTGGCATTTGCAATTAAATCTGGTACTTTGGGCCTATAAAACAAGCATCTGAATACCAACAAGAGCCACACCATTTTCTCTAGTCTATGGCACAGACGCAGTACTACTAGTTGAAGTAGAAATTCCTTCTTTGTGAGTATCTCTCCAAGGTCTTGCCATATGAGCAATACCGCATTGATAGGGTTCATGCACTAGAACTATTAGATGAGCGCAGACAACAATCGTTTGATCATCTCAAGGTGTACCAGAAAATAATTTCAAAAACGTACAACAAAAGTATAAAGCCACATCAATTTCAAGTGGGGGATCTTGTTCTAAGAGAGAGTCCTAAAAATTAGCCAAACAGAGAACAAAAAGGCAAGTTTGAACCCAACTAGCTGGGGCCTTTTGTTATAACTGCAACTTTTGGGATAGGAGCTTATCAATTAGCTATACCTGAGAGAGATGTCCTTCTTGATCCTATTAATACCCTACACTTGAAGCGGTTCTACGCCTGACATGTGGCTGAAGAGATTGTACAGTGGAAATGATTCTCAAAAAATACCAAAAAAATCATAAAATTGATCTTGAAGAAAGCCAAAAATAGTGGAAAAAGTCCTAAAAAAAAGTATTCTTGGTGAAAACCTGGTAAAGAGGCGCCTTGATACTAACAAAAAAAGAGAAAAAAAAAAGTACAAAAAAATTGAAAATTAGAAAAAGTGCCTTGGAAAAAACCTAGAAAATAGGCATCTTGGTAGCAAAAATAAAAGCTTGGCCGAGTGGTAAAAACCTAGCAAACAGGCATCACTTGTACTCTGTGCTCCATCTATCAATGCACTGCTAACACTAAATCACACCTTTGCTATCAGTTGACTCTGAATTCCTCACAAATTTCTTATCCTTTTGTGGGATTTTTCTGCATTTGCATCTTAGGGATAGTCATTTTGCACTGGGGGCATCTCTGCTAGCATGTTGAGTCAACGTTTGCTAGGTTGTCCTAGATCCTTGTCTAGGAAGGATTTCCACTACAAACAATATTTCTTAATACTTCACTCAAAACATCACTATCATAAACAAGGGTGTTTCTTAAACACCACCTACCTGTCACAAACATCATACTAGTGTTTCTCAACACTTTAATCAGACAGTGTTTCTCAACACTACATTGGATTTTAATTGCTGATAAATATTTATTTCACTTACTCAGACATAAAAACATATTGCTTAATTCCAAGTTGTGACTGATGATTTCTCTATTGTGATTGAAAAATTAATCAACGATGTTCCTCAACACCACATAAGCACATATAGACTGATCTTAGTTTGATTATGATACTTTTTATGTTCCAATGATGTTTCAAACTAGGGGCATGCAAGAATTTATGAATTTTCTTTGACTGATTATTAATTATTGCTTGTTATGTCTTTCGAGTTACTCCATGACATCTATTCAAAGACAAAGAGTTGCAAGGACATGGGGCATGACATTTCTTGGTTGTCTATGTATGGTGATTGTTTCAAATATCATATAAATTTCACCTAACCTGGATGTTTATGGTAAGAGCTTCCAACATGAGTGGATAGCTACATATATCTCGATCCTTTTTATGTGTAAACTAAGGTGAGGTTGAACCAATTTCCTTGTCTATTTCTAATCAAATTCTAAGTAAGGTGTATGACATATTATGTACCCAAGGATATGAATTTAGAAGGTCATTGCGGGTTACATATTCTATATTACACATGAACATAAGGTGATTCTTAAAGAAAAAGGAGATAAGTGACAAGTCATCCTGGCCTCTATGCCTTGATGCTTAGGCTTATTTTTGGCATTGCATCCAATAAACATAGTATTCATATTTTCATGATACTTTCTAGGTATCAGTGAAAGTTGTACTATCCATTGATGATTGTTGCACAAACACCCTATGATGATAAAATGCTAAAATGTAAAAGATTAGTGACAGTCCTAGAAGTCTGCATTTAGATGCATTTAAGATTGCATGATTCATTTTTAACAGCATAAGGGTTTGAGCTCAAAATGATTTCCTGGTTCTTTCAAAATCTCATTTTGACTACTTAATCTATATTACTGATATATTCATGTCATTGCATATCCATTGCATTCATAATGGGAAAAGAGAAAATAAAAAAACAAAGCATTCAAGTATTTCCGTTTTACATCCTAAGTGCATCCATACATATATTTGTATTAAGAAAATCTCAAAAACATACATCTGCATATTCATTTAGAATCATCCAAACACATCTATATATTAGTAGTAACCAAAGAGAATAAATGATGTCATCACATGAATCTACTCTAAAATCATCATAAAGAGCAATTACATATCACAATGTGCATCAATCTAATCATCTATCAACAGAGAACCAATGAGCATATCAACATCAGAAGAAGCTATCTCAAATATATATCAGTGACTATCAAATCAAAAATATGGAAATGTCTACAACAGGTATCAACAAGATCATGCTAAAATATAGATACGGGTATCAAATGTCTGCAGTACAAAGGATGATCACAGAAGGATCAATATACAAAATCTCAGATATAATCACAAGTCATGTCTAACTACCACCCTCTCCCTGTTCTGGAGGAGGAGGTGGTGTTGCATCCACTCGAGGATGCTAAGCTGGTGGAGGCATAGCTCCCTCTGACTACTGAGCTACACTACAATAAAGAGGTGATCTCTGAGGCTTTGGCATTTTAGCGCAATACAAATTAAAGTAATATGTAACTCTCTGGCCCTGATGAGTGGTTGTCTGTTCCTGTATATCTCTCTTTGGTCTCATCATCTCAAGCTGCCTATCCCTATCAGCCAGCAATGTCTCTAATGTAGTAATCCTAGCTTTGAGTTTCTCTCTCTCTCTCTCTCTCTCTAGCACTATGATAAAGGTTCTCCATCCATGCATGTATCCCTAAATGTATCTCTCAGAGGATCCTATCTTGGAGGTCCATCTCCCCCACCAAGCCTCTTCCCTGAAATCTCTATTGTTGCCTAGTAAGTAAAGGACCTAGATCCATGCGTGGAGGCATGAATTTGAATCAATTTTGTCTACCCTCTGCACCTACACCCACACCACCACCACCCCTGTCATCCCCATCATATCCCCTGTCATCATGGCCATGTCTCTGACCTCTGTCCGTAGAAGGGCGCCTGACATCCCTACTACCCCCACCCCTCCCATCTCTCCTGGCTCCACCTCTACCTCTAACGGTTCCATCATCTGCAAGATCATAATCTAAAGAATCCTCAATGTGAGGTGCTACCTCATTAAGTGTTGTAAACTGAGGGAATGGAAACTATAAAATATGTGCAAGATATACATCAATGCACCCAACATCGGCAACATCTAGAAAATAGTCCCACCCTACTGCAACCATCTGGCTAATCTATACCTGAGAAGTATCATAAAATAAGTGGTCTCCCCACTCGGCCTCCTCATCACGGATCTGAGTATAAGCAGTCAAATCCTGAGACATTCCGTATATCTGGCCAAACTGTTTGAGGACACGGGTAATAATGAATCTCTCTACAATGTACCATGTCTAGTTGATCAAGTAACTGCTCTAAAAGAAGTAAGGCATATGTCACCTATCAGAGGTCCATTCCTCACAATCTAGGTATGGTCTCCACTTGACCACTATGATATCATCAAAGACCCACCACTAGTATTCCAGCTTACCCAAATGGGGTTGTTGGATGAAGACTAAATACATATATATGTAAGGATCCTTGGGTGCTCTCTGCCTATCAACAATTGGCTGTCACTAGGATGTGCTCCTAGGCCCAGATCTATAAAATCAGGATCCCAACAGCCATTCTACGAGAATACTCTTACACAATCTCGTGCATCTCTCTATACATATGTGCTAATATGCAACTCCCCCAGCCAAATCTATATTTGGAGACAACCATCTACTCCAAATTCTCTACCCAACCACACATGAACCCATGTTTTCCTTGGTTTGGCATCAAGATACTGCCTATCAATCCAACAAGATAAACAGGTAACCACTCATAATAATCAAACATATAATCCTAGGTCAGATCTTCGTACTATGGACAGATCTGCAAAATACCTCCATGCAAATGCAATCGCAATAGTGGAGCATGACTCAAACCAAACTTCCCATCCCATCACAGGAATGTGTAGGATACACCACACATCCTCCAGAGTGACTATCATCTCGCTAGTCAAGAGATGGAAGGTGTTGTGCTTTTAGTGCCATCTCTTGGCAAGAGTAGTCAACAACCCTTGATTTAACTTAATGTCAGGTAAATCTATCAATGTCAAACCAAGACATCCAATAATTTGAAGCTTTGCATTGGTCAAGGAGCATGATAATGCAAGGACTATTGCAAGACAAGGTCCTCAAAATGACACAACCTGAAAATCAATCTATCAAGCACACAATTTTAGATTTACATCAGTATCCTAGCTAAGGAAACTATATATAAAAATTTAACAGCTAAGACTTTTTGGCCTTCACAAAGAGGAAAAACAATCAATATTGGACAAACTAACTCCTATTGAAAATGAAACTAGTTTTCCCAGATGCGATCTCACATCCTGAATGCGATTCAAAATTTACCAGATGCGATGGGGAATCCGGGAAACAATCTTATTTTAACAGGATGTGACATGGGATATGGGATTCGAACCTATTTTTATAGGACGCGACACAATTTAAAAACTTGACATAAAATGTTAAAAATGATGCTTTGATACCCTACAAGAAGTGACCCTATTTTTATGGGATGCAATCCAAAAATTTGCAAAATAACCAAATGCAACGCGAGATTGACTAGATACGATCTAGGGCACCAGATGTGACTCAGAATTGAAAGGCACCTAACTAGTGTAAAAAGAAACAAAATCAAAAATAGAAAGCGTAAAATGGTAGGTCTTGATGTACTCATTGGCTGTGCACAGTGGGTCGGGCACTGGTGACAAAGTTCTAGCTTGAATCGATGTCTCTCCATAGGGACCACCATGTTCTTTGCAGAACTCAAGATTTACTAAGGATAAAAGTGAAAATGAATGAGTAAAAAGTTATTTTTGAGACTTATATTGACCTTTTTGAGTTGTCTAGAAGCTCTAGAATCCTTCCCGAACTCTTAAGATTCAATTTTTTTCTTCTAAGATCAATCGGGAATGAAATTGAATGCACGGACAATGTTTCTAACAACATAGTAAAAATTTTATGAAAGTCTCCTCCAAATGTAGAATTGCTCTATATGTTCAGAAAATGATTCATAGGCTTTATACAATCAGTTTTCTGGGTTCTCTATTACTCAATTGCACATCATTCATTGAAATCTTAGTCATACATCATTTTATCAGACTCAAAATTTACATTTTCAAGTAGTCAACTTGGTAAAATTGTGTTTTCTCTTAACACACTTTCGCTTCATCGCATCTTTTAATTGATTCTTCATTGAGCCAATCGACCTGTCCTTTCAGTTATCATTCTAAAGAGGAATTTTATTCTATTTCCTTTTATTTCATTCCCGAGGGGGCATGATCACACTCAAAATCAATCAAATTCTTTCTTAAGCAACAAAACTAACATCATCATCAAAATAATAGGGGCATGGCAGTTTTCTTCGATCAAGTTGGGACTGTTAGATAGAAGGCTTCGACACTAAACAAGTCGGATATATATGCCTACAATCTCTTAGATATTTATCAAGCTCTCAGCAGCTTTTTAATGACCTTCATTTGATCAAGTTTGGAGTCAGTATTATCAATTCTCATTCGATCAAGTTCAGAATTGATACCTCACAGCTCTCAGCAGCTTCGTACTGACCTTTGTTCGATCAAGTTCAGATTCAGTATTATTAATTCTTGTTCGATCAAGTTCGGAATCGGTATCTTTAGATCTCTATTTTCAATTTACCTTTGTTCAATCAAGTTCAAAGTCGATACTATCAGTCTTAGTTCAATCAAGTTCGAGACTGATCTCATCATCTATATTTTGTTCAATCAAGTGCAAAATTCTCAGACTTTCTGAAGTCGACATCAGACATTCTTTGAATCAATGTGTTGCTTGCACATAAATTCAAAGAGGAGCAAATGTAATCACCCTAATTTGTTCTACTCTAACTAGAGACCCTATTTTCCCTAAATGTGATCATACCCCTAATTATGTCAATCCAACTATTCAACTTTTGGCATAATTCATCAAAATCAATTTAATCTTCTAAAAACAAAGTGATTTCATCACTAACTCACATTAATTACCTTGGCCTATTTAAATCAAATCAACCCAATTAAATCCTTGGCTAAAGTAATTAAATAAATTCTCTAATTACAACTCATCACTTGCACATGGAAAGTCAATCCATGAACCAATGATAGTTCACTCACATGGATCACCAAAGGTTCAATCTCCACCTCTCTTTACAAAGCAATCTCAACCACTCATTCTTCAAAATTTTCTATAGAAGGATTGAATTTTGAGCTCAATTGGCCGCCAATTCTTATAATTTCAATTATACTCTTATGTTTTCATTTTTGTTTCATAATCTCACATAGCTAATTATAATAACTTTCATTTGTGCTTCAAATTGAACATTTGCATCATCTTAAATATAAATTGTATGTTAATTAGCTTCATTTTCTCATTGAATCTTCGATTATAGGGCTAAATATATCAGTGATTTATGCATAATTTGAGGGAAATTATAGCTTAAATCATACTCTTCTTAGATAGGAAGTATTATATCAGTTTCCTTTGGTTTTCTATGTTTTTTAATTGAATTTGATGATTCTAACCATTGACATAATGACATATTGAAGTGTTGTGTTGTAGCTTGTAGGTACAATATTTACACACACACACACACTTTTCTATGATCACACCTATTTATGTTATCATTTGTTTGAAATATGAAGTCCTGATTATTAGGTATACAATAAATTATGAAGAATAGTGAGAGTAAGTTGTTGGATCGATCAGTAATCCTAACAGATTGATGATCTGATCATTTTAAGAGTTTAATTTAGTAAAGCCAACATGGTAAATTAATTCTATGTATTTTTTTAAGGTTAGCATAACATTTTGATGAAGGATTCAACCAACACTGCACATGGTATACATTATGCCTTGGAGGCCAACCAATGAAGATATTATCTTTAGAATGGATATATAAAATCAAGTTTTTGTGATGAATTATGAGCATGATGGTTAGATAAGATAAGGATATACTCTATATATGTGAAGGATCAGATATCAAATGTTCGATCATAAATTGAGAAATTTTTTGTGTTGTGCTTACATGGAACTATACTGGCATAGTTGATGTTATAGCTCAATTCATTTTATTTTATTGTAGCTCAATAATTTTGTATGGAAATGATCCATTATATGTTGTAATATGAGTAGTGAGCTTTAGATTGTAAGCCTGAATGCATGTACATTCCCCTTATGTACTCAAACCTTTAACAAGTTTATTATTTCTGCAGAAATAATTACTTGTGGGTTCCATCCCCACTATATTTTTCACTTTAACTTGGTTTCCACGCAAAAAACATGGTGTCATAATGTTTTGGATTTTTTTTTATGCTTCTATTGTTTACTTTCAATTATACTTGGCTTATGGTTATGAAATCAATTTAATAAGGTTAAAAAATTTATAACACTGATTCACCCCCCACCCCTCCCCCTCTCAGTGTTCCTCAATCCTAACAAGAACAAGGTGGTAACTAATTTGAAAACAAGGCTAGGTAAAACAAGAAAGTAAAGACTACTAGGGGCACAAACACAACTAATTGGTTAGGGATTCTAGGGTACATATAGGAAGATTTTCATCAAATATCCCCTCTTGTGGATTACCCTAGAACTAGTCACTCTAGACCCTAACCCCTAAGTGAGACTCATGTGGAACCAAACCTACCTTTCATGAGGACAAGGTAGTTCAATTGTTCGAGTGTCCATTGGAAGATGAGTCTCCATCAACGTCTTCTCTCACTCCCATCCTTAGCTTGTAACAGTGCTCAAGGCATAGGAAAGGCATAAAAAATATCTTATTAATATTTTACCCTAGTTAAGTTTACTAGGTTATCACTTTATTAATTAACTCTATAAAAGGTTACCCCAGAACTGGGCACTTTAAACCCCGACCCCCATTGTGAGCCACTCAACCTATCATGTACCTAGGTTCACTAACCTAAGAATCAAAACCATAAATTAGATTCATAAAGGAACCCTATAAAAATGAAATGAATAAATGTGAATTCCATACTATTGTGGGTCCACAACACACACCCCATTTTTTTGGTCCTCTGACCATGGGGACCCCCCCTTTTTTTGTGTCTTTTGGCTTTTGGTCTTGTCTACCCCCTTGATTCCTCGCTCGGTTAGTCTCTAAAGAAAGGGTGTCATCGTGATAAAACAAAAGAAGACACCTCTTTTTTGACCTTTCGGCCCTTTCGGCCTTTTGGAGGACCATGGTACTCCGAAATACCAAAATGGCCAAAAAGATGAAAGTTGGCCCTTTTGATGTTTCGGCCTCTGAAAACACCAAAAGGCGAAAGGTGTCCACCTCCTGACTTTCATTGTTTTGGACCCTGAAACACTGAAAGTGCTGACGTATGCCCCACGGGTTTATAAATTTCCGAAAGGGCTCTAATTTGATTCACTTCACCTTTTTCAAATCCAACTTCTTGAGAGCTTTCAACTTTGCCATTTTTGCCCTCGATCCTTGAGACCAATCACCTTGCGCCTCCAAGCTTTGTTGTGTCGTCCTCTCCAACTCCTAGCTCCTTCGAGGTAGGTTCTTTCTTCGTTGTCTCATATTTTTTTCCCTCTTCTTGGTTTATTTTTAGGCTTTTCATTCCTATTGCTTGTCTATCCTAGGGCATGCGGACTTCCCTATCCCCTGGTCTCTTAGGGCCTTTTGGTGCCTTCAATGTTTAGCAAGGAAGTCCCTCCTTCTCGGGTCGGATCTTTTCTTTCTAGTTTTTTGTGTTAGGGTTTTAATTTTCTTTCGGTCGTGACCTTTGTCACAGGTTTTCAGGCTCTAAAAGGTCAAAAACTAGGTCAGGTTGGGATTCTAAGTGTCATTTCAGAGATTCAACCTTTTCGGCCTTTCGGACCTCCTAAAGGTCTGAAATGCCGACAAGTCTGAATCCCCGAAAGTGTTGTCCACCTCAATAAGATCTCAGACTTTTAGAGTTCATAAACCTGTTTGCTTTGGCATCCAAAAAAACCTTTGAACTTTCGGATGCTGAAAATTCTGACGAAGCTTGCTCTTCAACAGTGGCTTTTTTCACTTTCAGCCTTTTTGGCCTCCAAAATTGTTTTTGGTTCCCGAAACCCTGAAAGGGCTGAAAGTGAAAAAATCTGCATTCCTGGCTACTTAGAGAGTTTTTCCTCTGTTTTCTTAGATTAGTCAGCTTTCTTTTAGTTTTTCTTCTTCAAATAACTGATACTTGCATGTTTCACTATAGAAATGCCTAAGAAAAAGACTGCATCACCCATGAAGTACCTATACAAGGAGAACACTCCCCTTCCCAAATTGGCAACAAGCACATTGAAATCACCGATACTGATATCAGGAATGTAGATTGGGATGAATTCCTCAGAAGGTGTGCCCAACCAGTCGAGAGATCAGAGGATTTTACCTCGCTGGTATTAGCAAGACTGGTCAACGCGGCAGCCCACCCAGTGGCCATAACCTCACCTGAACTGATCATGACCTTGGCAAACCATTGTGACTGTGACAAAAGGGTAGTTCAGAATACATAGGGCCAAGTAGTATTGGATATTAGGTCTGACGTCATAGAGGATGTCTTCCACCTCCACAAAGGCATAGACAAGTTCTATGACTTTTTCATAGAGAAGGGAAACTTGTGGTTCAAAAACAAAGGGGAAGAGGCCTATGAAATAGTCAATAACAATTACCTCAAGCGATCTCTCCCCAAAAATAAGCTGGACAAGATAGACTTAAGGAGGGGATACATGAAAGATGATATCAAGGCAGCCATAACAATGCTAAGCCGAGTATATGGATTACCACAATCCTCCCAACAGGAGAATTGGATGATTCTCCTGATAGAAAGACTCAGAGGTCACAGGGCTAGGCTCGATTGGGGGACCATCATCAATGACAAGTTGGATGAATAGTTGGTGGCAGTGAGACACAACCCCTAGTTTTATATGAGTACCTACGTGGTGTACCTATTGGCAGCATGGGCGGACTACCCAGGACTCATCAAGAGGGGAAACTTAAATGATCCCAATGCATGGCCTCACATTGTATACCCCCAACTACAGAAAAAGGAAAAAATGTTAGAGGACAGCGTAGAATACAGGATAGTTAATGAGGCCTTCATTTTTGCAATCATCCAATCCATTGAGGGTGATTTTGCAAAAAGGGTTTCAAAAGAAGCAGTCGCCAAAGTAAGGGCCATAGGGGCCTATTACATACAATTTAGAACCTTCACTTACATTTGGATAGCGAGATCAACTTTGAGACCAAAGAAGTTTCCCAGGTATCCATTCGACAGGATAATCATTTTGGAGATGGCCAGGCAACTCGTAGATGCATATGAACACATAAAGCACAAGAAGAAGCACTGTTGGGATTTTCCCATCTCACTGGGACCATATACCCTACAAGATATGAAGGTCTGTAAATATTTGGCCTTTGAATGGGACGTTTGTCCCCTACAGCTTTACAAGACAGTGCGGCCTCGTTGTGACCTTATAGGTGCTTACAGCCACATTATTGGCAAGTTCTACATTCACAAACCACACTTGGAGGATCACTGGATGAACTGTGTTGATGATCATGTGGTCAGGATCTGGGATTATTGTAGAATGACTCTTACCTTGGCAAAGGAAGTCATAAAGACTCCCATTCCCCCAAAAGTTTGGGAGTATGATTTAGATGAGGTCTTGGAGGCCATTTATACATATGACAAGATATATGACAGACCCATCATGAACGCAGAGGTTGATAAGGATGAAAATGATGACATTGATTTCCGAGCAAGGCATGTGATGAGAACAACATAGAAATGGATTAAGAGGCCCTACAAGATGAGCCCAATACCTATGAAAACATTGATGGATCCACCCAAGGTGGATAAACAACGTGGAGAGAAAAGTACAGTGCCGCAATACAAGAAAGCACCACCACAAAAGCCAAGCATGGTATATGGCCATGAACGTGCAGTGGAGTATGGGTCAAACCCAAGGCCCCAGGCTCCTAAGACAAGAATGACTGGGCAAATAGATCCTCCAATGGGGCTAGTACAGGTTTCACCGGATGAAGGACCCTCCACTTCTGGACAATATTCTCCTGCCACCAGAAAGGGCAAGAAGACATATAAGAGGAAGAAAAATTTTGTGTCTCCACAATTAGAAAATGTACAGGAGGACCCATAAGAAGAGGAAGAGGGAGAGGTCCCTCTAGTCAAAAGGACAAGGTCTCAAAAAAGGAGAGAAAAGGAGACTAGTAGGAAACACCAAGAGGATCCTAAAGAGAAAGATAATCCCATGGATTCTTTGGGATCGGATGAGTTCCAGATGTCAAACTTTGAGGGTCTAGAAGGTTTCTCAGACCTAGGCCAGGACACGCCAGGTTATGCAACTGGGTATGAGGTAGGTGGTCCTTTTCTTTTTCAACCACAGGTAACCTTGACTCCACCTCCCACTCAATTTACCAATCCAAAGCCAAATATACCTATGGTGGGAGAAACCTCTAAAGTAGATCAAGGGCTCGGGAATCAAGAGTCCCCAATCACCCAAGAGGTGACTAGAAATAAGCCCACGATAGAAACCATTATTGTTACAATGCCCCCTCACATTCCTGCTCCACCAACTACTCTTCCACCTCTTATTCCTACTCCACCACCATTTCTCCTGACTCCGACTACTCTTCCACTTCTAATTCCAAATCTCCCAACACCTACTCCACCATCATCAAGCCCTCTGCCTTGCCAAATCCCAACCCTTGGAGGATCCATAATCGTAGAGGATATGTCACCTTTCGAAACCACATTAAAGGTAATACAAACAATGAAGTGGATCACTTGTTAAAGGATATGTATGTTCATCTTTGTGATAAAAGTTTGAAAGTACTGAGCATCAACTTCACCCGACTCCACAAGTTTGAGAAAGCCCTCAACATCCTCCATGGTTTTTGAAGGGAGATAGTACCAAGGTCCATTTGAACCTAAATTTTACCCAATTGTCATGTTGGAAGGAGGATGGTCACCCTTTGTAACCAATCAAACTTTCAAGGTGACAGGTCCTACTGCACCATGTGATTGGTCTAGTATGGTTTGATTTATCTTTTCATTATTGAGGTCTCTTGGTATTCGTAGATGTTTGGTTTATAGAGTGATCTATTTGGTTGAATCTATGTTTTAGGATGTTGGCGCTCTTGAATTTTCTATGATTGATTGATTAGAAATTTATTAGAATATGATTATAAAATTGATTAATGTTCTTTTGAATATTAAATTATTAACTTTAACTGGTGTGTCTATATATATATATATATATATATATATATATAATTTTACACACACACACACACACACTTAAACTTATTCATAAGTACACCGGTTAACATTAATAATTTAATATTCAATAGAACATTCATCAATTTAATAATCACATATTATTAATGCTTTATGTATATGTGTGTGTGTGTGTGTGCATACAAGGATATTTGGATATATCTATTTGTATCTTTTTGCATAAGAGGTAGTGGGGTTGAATTATATGATGTTTTCTCAGTTGTGGATGTTATTTAGAGTAGTGGTTTATAATCTATGTTGTAAAATTGATTCAAATTGGACTTACGGTTTGGGATTGTCCTTGAAGAGGGCATTATGAGTGTTTTCTAAACTTGATTGTCATGGTTCTGATTACTGTATGTGTTGAGCATTGTTTTGACACAAGCCCACTTGCTAGGATCTCAAGATTTGATTTCCTCTCTTGAAAGAATAACGAAGTTATTCCCAAGGTTCTCTGGGGTCAGGTCACAACCTGCTTGGTTACTCAGTTGAAGATAAATGTGATTTTTCATGAGGAGGCCTTTGCTGGTACGTTCAAGAAATCAAACTGCAAAACACTTTAGTTCTTTTTTGGTATTTTCCAGTTTAACAAATATGGGTGTTGTAAACAAAATGCAATTTTGTATTTTCAAGATGTGGATTTTCAGAATTAAAGACAGAATTTGAAGAGATTAGAGTAACGAGGAGTAAAACAAAGTGCTGAAAATAAAATCCTACAGACATAGTGTTGTAAACCCTTCCTTGCATATTGAATGGTGAAGAGATTTGGAACAAACCCACGAAGCATAAATCAGACCAAGTCACAATTCAATACCCCATGGATGCAAGCGTTTGGAGAGAAGATGAATTCACTCGTGCAAGATAATAAAAACCTATCAAATCACGAAGCCACCAAGGTGTGCGCACCCACGAGACAGATTTATCATAAAGCCCAAAGATGATCTCTTCCATGCATTCGTCACAACAAGGTAAATAAACAACAGCAAACTCCAACTAAAAGGAACGTGAATCCGAAGCACAATAAACAAGAGGCTCTTTGAAAATAATGAATAATGCAAGCATACATCCAATAATTTCGCATAGGTAGCAGCAATTCACACACCACGAATGAAGCACCAAATGTAGATTTTTATTGTATTCAGAATTTGACCTTTTACATTGATTTGTGATTACAATATATAGAGTTTTGCATCTACAACTCTGAATGCTGAAATTAGGGCATCAGAGAGCCTAAATTAATAAACATAAACTAAAACTAGAACTTTGCTGAAGGGAAACTACTGGTAACTGATACTAGAAAGCTTCATGGATTCTTAAATCCATTTACAATCAGCTTTCCCATGCAAGAAGATTCAAACTTGCCCAGAAGAGAAAGAGAAAAGAAGGAGGGTTTCTTTTTAGAACTTGGAGTCTTCTTCTCGATTCTTGGATTTTTCCTTGGATTCTTCATCTGGAGACTCTTCTAGTAGTGGAGACTGGTAAGAGACCCTTAGTCCCTTCAAAACAAACTCAATTTAACCATCAATCTGATCTGGAGTTCAACTGGTGTGCAAAAATGTGATCTCGCTGGAAACACCCAAATTTTCAGACCCCGGCCTCAACTCCGAAACTTTTAATGCTCCAAAACTTCTTAAGTGTTAAATAGAAAAATTCTAGTCCGAAGTTCGGACTTGTTGGAAGCCAAAAAGGCCAAAACATTTGGAAGCCCGAAAGGCCAAAAAAATGTCTTGCTTGCGGGGCCGAAAGAATGAAAGACTGGAACTTGCATGTCCTGAAGGTGCCGAAAGGCCGAAACTGAAACTTGCCTTAGGGAATTCTATTAATTGCTAGAGATTGCTTCTTCAAAATGCTCAGTGGTCCAAGGGGTGAGTTTGGGAATACTTCTGGGTGTGCAGCCTGGAGCCTCTATATGCCCTCCTAAAATTCCTCGTAGTTTATCTTCTTTATTTTCACCTTGTTGACCTTTCTTTCTTGCTTTTCTTTGAAGGTAGTTAGCTTAGAAGCAAAGAACTGGATCTCCTCTCCATGCTTTTTCATCTTTGTCATCTCTTCTTTTGAATAAAATAATTGCTTCAAGGCTTCCTTGGTCTCTACGCTTGCCATAATGTCTCTAAATTGTTGGACCACTTCTTTAGATGGCCGTAAGATATGCTTAGCTTCGTCCTGATACAAATCAAGGCCGATCCCTACGAAAAAAAACATCTATTTCCTCCACCCATTCCAAGACTTCTTTCTGCTTCTCCAATATGGAGGCTTGAAATTTTTCATAAACGCTAATTATCTTGATTATGCGCTTGATCCAAGTCTCAAATTTGTCTAGCTCCTCACCCTCATATATCTTTACCAGAATTTGGAAGCGTTGTTTCTTAATGATCTGCAAATCTTGGAGGGCAGCTCACCATTTTCTTGTCTTGGACTCTAGGCTGCCCTCATTTTTAATCAAATCAATCAAATTTGTAGCTTCTATTATAATAACCCTATAAGGTTTGATTACCTGTTTGATGGCACTTTCCCTGTACTACTCAAAATCTTCCTTCCAGTTTGCACTTGCTTTGATGAAGGATGGTGTTAACCCTGTTGGCAGGTCTGGGGTGTTTCTCTTATCTAATACTACCTGTAATGAGGCTTCTGGGCAGTTGGGGTCAATAGGATCAACCATTTTGTGAATGAACTTCTTCAAGGCTTCATTCTATTCTGTCAAGGTTTTAATGGTCTCCTCATCGTTACTCATGAAACCCAGAGCATGTTTAAGCCCTAAGGCTGCTAGTGTCTTGCTCCCTTCCCTGGTGGGTTCCCCCAAACCTACCTCCTCAAATGTATAGTCTTTCGTAGTTGCTTGCATTTGAGAGGTGCTGGCACATGGGACTGCAACCTGTGCCTTCTAGCGCCCCCTAGTGTCTTGAGTGACATAGGACATTTTCCATGCTGGTAATATGATCTTTGTTTGATGAAAAGGTTGCCCTAAGGATGCTATATCTATATTTTCCCCTTCATCCTCATATGTATAAGTTTTTCTCCTTAACTGGATTTCTTTAGTAAACCATGTAGGCTTACTAGATGCAGTGACCAGCTCATATGGGGTAACCTGAAGAACTGAACCAAAATTTTGGGACCTTGGAGCCACCTCTTTATGTGGCCCTTCTTATTCCTGTCTTTGTTCCCCTTCATTCATTTCTCTTCGGTGTTCTTCTTCCTTTTCCCTTTCCCCTTCTACCTTGTCTTCTTCTTCCATTGCCTCATCTTGTTTTTCCTGGCCTTTGTCTTCATCTCCTGAGGAGCTAACCAACCCGTCGGTATTGAGACCAGTCATGACCACTTCATGACCCTTGTAGAAATACCTTTCGAAACCACATTAAAAGTAATACAAACAATGAAGTGGATCATGAAACTGTGTAGGCCTCACAAGTGAGGAACATGACTTAGTCCCTAATCATACAAGTAAATCATTGATATGAACAATCACACATATACATCAAATATACCATCTCCTAATCATAATGAATAATGTTTAACATAATTGGAAGTTAGAACATAATCATATATGTAGGAAAATAAAAATATTAACATGAGACATAATAATAACCATCACATAATCATTATATAGTCATAATAATGGGTTATTTCATTAATCATGAAATGTTAATCATCAAAGTGATTTCATAATCATATATAGAGAAATATGAATAATGGTCATATCAGTGTCTATGTATTAATCAAGGGCATAATCATCAACATCATAATCAACTCCAAATGTTACCAAAGCAAGATAAACAGTCTATCATAGTAATCAATGTCATGAAAATTCCTAACCCATAGGTAGAAAAGGGAAGCATGTGCGAGGATATCACATCCTCCTCCCTAAGATTAGGCTCACTCCTGAATATAGCTTGATCACTGATCTTTTTGATATTCGTATTGGAGACAAGGAGCTAGTGTCTACTTTTAATTTCAGATTTATGAGAACACTAAAGAAAATCCTTGAGCAGTATAGAACCTAAGATGCAATGTATTTGATTGTGTACTTCGGAGCATTTGATAAGAAGATGAGTTAGAAGCCGAGAGATAAAGAGCCTCAGAGTTTACATCAGGTATGTCAAATGGCAATGGAGATTGAAGGACATTGAAGGAACAATGATGTTTGGCTTCATGAAATTTTGTAAGTCTGAAAATACAATTTCTCATGGGGCAACATAAGGGGTTGAATGTAGAAGTTTAGAGGTTCCAAGGAATTCTCAGAATTTTGGTGAGTTTTCTACCCCAAATAGTGCACAACTGACCAATATAAATCAAGTTGAGCCTATGATTTTTATCAACAGTATGAATTTTTTGTTGAATCTACTTCACACATTCAGTCCCAAATTGAGATGGAGATAAGGAAGTTTGTAAGCAATGAGGTTGTTCTAGTGGTAGAAGTTCAGAGACAACCTTCTAATAATGATCATGAAAGTGAGCAACATAGTGTAGGTGTTGTAAATGTTAATTCAGGTAATTACCAGCATGCTACTCTAGTTAGAACCTTTGCTTATATACCTCCTTGCAATGCTAGTTATATTTCTCATGAGGTTAATGTTGAGCCAAGAAATTGTACAATGTACCCCAATGAAGTGGACATATCTCAGCCTGTATTTACACCACCTTTATGTGCCCAAAATGAAGTATATGAAGAACCACTTGATGTGGGTATGCATGAAATAAATGTTGCAAATGATTATGTAAATATTGTCCCAGCACAAGTATCCCTTCGTATAGTAGATTATGTTCCTTCTCAGTATTCTAATCAACAATTTGTCCTTAATCTAATATATATGTTTGAAAAGGTTGACTCCCAAAGTGGTTAGAACAACCATGCAAGTTTTATTGAAGTCGGTGAGGATTTTATTTTTGTGAATCATAAATATAGTTTCTCATCTTCTCAAACTCATAGTGTTGATGGTTGTTTGAATATTGATGATGTTGACTTTGATCCTTCTCTTATTGCTGAGGATGACTATGATGTTAAAAGTGATAGTGGTTCTAATGAACTTTTTAATCCTTTGTTTGATGACGAAGTGGATATGGATCAGCCAATGCTTTGACATAATTTTTTTGAGAGGGGTTTTCATATGGTTTCCAATCCTTTGTATGAAGAGACCATTGAGAATCTAGATGATTTGAATGTTGTATCAGATTGTGATATGAATGATTACGGTGACCAAGATGCAATTTTTTATTCAATGTTGTTTATGACGATCAATCTTCCTCTGGTGTTGATTTTGAATATTCTTATAGCATGGGAATGAACGAGGTTTCTCAAGATGACCCAAACTTGGAATCATAGGTGACAGTTCATAATGATTCACCTGAATGTTTGCATAATACACACAGGTTGGAGTACAAATTTTTTTCTTTGATATCCAAGCATGTGCTGAGGTAAATCATCATATTTTCAACTATAAGGTTGAGCTTGAATGTTTTAAATTTCCAATACAACTAGTTGAAAATTTAGTTGAGCATGTTGAGGAGATAGATAATGAGGGATATCATGTTGCATATGGATGTTCACCATACTCTGAGTATGAAGAATATGTTTCAGACTATGTTTCTTTTCAGCAAATACATGATTTTGTGATGCCAAAAGATGGTAGGTGTAATGACATTGAAAAGTATGATAGTGGCATGAATGATGCCAGTTGCTTTCAATATGACCAAGTACTTGGAAATGAGTTTTTCAGAATGATCATAATACTGAGTGACGAAAATTAGATATATGATAGGGGAAGGATTTAGTTTCACATGTTTGGTGGCCTGAGGCCACCTATTTGATCAGCTTATTTAATTTTTCAAGTAGTTAATTTTCAATAAAGAACCCAATGGATAAGGCATGCTAGTCTGTTCCTCCAGAGATCTAAAATCTCACCAGGCCCACAAGGGGCATGTGTCCCCAGAAAGCCACTATTGGTACTATCAAATTTTTGAGAGTACCATATTGAAATTGTCTAAGGCTGAAAAGTTCACCTTTATAAACTATTTTCAGTGGCCTACTTTAAGAGCCCATATCATGAAATCCAGTGATTGTTATACCAAGTTGCCTTGGAAATGTGTTCTACACATATCAGATAGCATGAGTATCCATTTGTAGCCTTTCACAATCAGTTTTGGTCTATTTACAATGCACCTAGTTTGAGGAGTTTACATGAATCTGCATTGTGCACATATTCAGAAAAATGAAATGGTCTTCTTTGATGACATGGTTTTCATACCCTATTCATGACTATGGAAACATGAGTGTTTTCCTGCATTGTAGACCTAAAAAATATCCATTATGTATAGTTTCAGACCATGGTCAATCTATTTGGCCATTTTGCTCAGCCAATTCCAAATCCATCTTATGCAGTTTTACTGAATTTGAAATGAGAAAGTTATTAGAAGGCCAACTTTGAGGGGTAATGTTGGTTGAGCAGTTGACCATCAGAAAAAAAAACTAATTGCAACTTTGTATTCTCTGTATGTAAATGAATCCATGTACATGACTTCGGATCATAGGGGGTTCATTTGATGGGTTTGTGAAGGCAAATCTAAAAGAAATCTATTCAGGTTTCTAGTGTTGACATAGTTGAATTTTTAGAACAGTCATTTTTAGAGGATTGCAACTTTATATCAAATAGTTGTTATAATATTTCGGTTGTGGATCTGGACTCCTAGTATGTAAATGAACTAATGTGTTGATTTCTAAGATTTTATGAGATGATTTGGTATTTCTACAAGGCCTATTTCATATGCAGTTTACTCACTTCTTCAGTGTGCATGATCATATCAGTTTGGAAGTAGTAATTTTGACTGGTAATATCTTGCAATCCTGAAGGTATTTGACAAATCCCTCTAGTACGTATTTTCTCTGTATTTCAATGAGCAGGTTCCTCCATGGGTAGTCTCTCGGGATACAGTTTGGAAATTTTATAAAAATGGAATTCATAGTGGATTTCTACAAGATTTCAACATCTTCATTTGCAGAAATAATGAAGTAACCAAATTTGACAATTAAAATCTCTCGTTTCAGGTGTCATCATGCTAATTTGTTTTACAGAGTGAATGTTGGTGTACTAAATTGTATGATTGCCAATTTCAGAGGTCATGTGGCAGCATTTGATCAGTCTTTAGAGACATTTCCAGAGGCTACCCGACATATTTTGATCAAAATATAGAGCTATTAAAAGTTGATTTTAAATGACTACCAATTTGGTATATCTTGCCCGAAATGCATAGTGGATCACATTTGAGTATTCGAGATGAAAATGGTTTCAGTTTGAATCTTTTTTTTTTAGGTCAGGCCCACTCGGACCCGACACTTCTCAAAGTCGAAAGACCGAATATTGAAGGAAATTTTAAATAATAATATTCAATGTTATTTTCCCATTTTATTGCAAGTTGATAATATTATTTAAATCATTTATTATTTAAATATGTTAAATGGAATAAGACTTCAAAAGTCTTTGCGCTAGGTGAAAATGGTGGGCTCTTTATTTTGTGTCCACGTGGAGAGTTATGGTTTCCAAGCAAATTGATTGAACATTTAAAAAACCTGCAAGCTTGCGATAAAGGAGGCTTTTACTTTGTTTATGTCTTATTTTTTCTTTGGATCTCATATGTTTTTTGGTCTACATATAGTGACAGCAATATGAGACCACCCCTACTCCTTACAGAGACATCCATTATGCTACAAACTAAGCTTAATGAAACTCCTTAAAGAGATGCAGGGTTGGGAGAGATAGAAATGTAAAATCAAGCAGTAAAGACACATTTAATTATTTTTCCGTGTGTCTCTCCCTCATCCTCGCAAGACAATGATGGAGAAGGCTGGAGAACCTTGCGAGCCTGCGACGAGCATAAGGTACACACGAATGGATTTGTTAAGAGGTAAAGAAAGCACCCAACAAATATGGTTAGCACGATCAAATGCCTTCCTCTGTGACTTTTTGCCGCCATTTTCCCTACTGGACTGTGCATATAGAGGCCTTGAAATTGTAGATAGATAAATGATTGGAAAGGTTTTAGAAAATTCCAAACCTATGTAAATGGCGGATGCGATTCTAGGCTCAACAACATTTCCCAGTACTCCTCCCTACTCGCGCCAAATTGGGAAGTTATAGAAAATTTCATTCCAGCTTTAGTTTGATAGAATGTAATGTGGAAATGTTGAACAGGTTTTGAGAACTTCAAATACAATGCAATCAGGGGCTCTGTGAAGCCCAATACCTCTAACTTTGGCGACATTTGTGTGCAGTTCTCTCCACCTTATGCCATTTACAGTATATGAACATTGCCTGGGTGAAAATATAGTTTATATACGAGGGGAAATATATTTTTCATGTGAAATATTTCCAGGGAGATTAAAATGGAGAAAGGAGAAATGGTTGTTATTAGTCAGTCTTATTTTTCACTTCGAGGGTAAAAATGCTTCTACATAAAGGTAAAAGATGAGTGAAATGCTGAAAATGAGTCACAGGTGAAATACTACTCTGAATGCAATAAGATTAAGTGGTAAAATTATTTCACAGATTTTACAAAAGGGGTGCAGATTTGTGTCAAAGAGAGTAAAGACAAGGGGCAAATTTGTAACTACAGTGAGTGAAAATATTTTCACTAAAAATGAAAATATGAGTGAATGAATAACAACATAAGTGATATATTCAAGTCATTTGATGGTACTTTTACATATATATTTGGAGGATATTTCTAGTTGAAAATCTTAAACATAAAGTGCAGTCCAGATGTATGCAAGGCAAATCAAATTTTTCAGTTTGAGAGTTTAGGAGGTACCAAGTGTCAAAGAAAGAGAAGAGTGCAAATCAGATTTTTAAGGAGAGAAACAAGTGGTAGAATCAGATGGAATCTGGAGGAGGCTTCTTTTCTTCTCTCTTTCTAGAGGGTTCCAAGATAGGTTCCAATTCTGAAAATTGTTCTTCCATTCCATGTAAATAATGTGTGCTCAGTTGTAGGTTGCAGATGTAATATGTTCTTGTAATAGTTTGTTTTATGAATAAGTGGTAGATCGGTTAGTTTCTTTCCCTGAACATCAATGGTTTCAAGTGATTTTATTTAGATTCATACAAGTTTGAAATATCAAGGATATGGAAATTTGTCTTCACAGCTATCATGTGTATTGTAATACATGTTCATCGGTCTCTTCCAAGGGAAGGGTTAAATTTTGTGAGCAAGTATTTGTGAACTTGAATATAAGAATTGGATTCATAAGTAGAACTTTATGATGATATAAGTAGATTTGTTAATGAAAGATATTGACATATTGAAAACTTACTCGTTGAGTTTGGTGTTCACATGGATTCTATTATGGTTGTATGTTTGACTTTGTAGCTCATGACAAAGGCACTAGTTTATGTGGTTTTGAATTATTTTCAGAAGTAATCTCAAATCATTATCAGATTATTTTAATTTTATGTTGATTAGTGTAGGACTGGTCTAATCTAGTTCTCAGCATGCTTAATGCAACTGGGATTTTGCATAAGATTGGTAGAGTTTTAAATACCCATTACCTATAGGTCTGAGAACTAACCACAATTGTGTATCTTCGTAATGTTGTTTAACAATTGACGATTTATTATATATGCGAATTTATGTTATTAGGAAAACCCTCTTGAGTGTGTGGAACTCGAAGTGAAGAAGGCTTGTATGCCTTGTTAATGTTAGCTTTTCATGTCCTCAATTTGTAGATGATGCAGATTTTGTGAAATAGGTGAAGATCCCTAGGTCTAATTCTCATTTCCTCTTTTACAATTGAGGGTCGCAAGAAAAAGAACCAACAGGACCACTGGTTAATTTCTCCTTAAGGCACTAGGATGCTGCCTCAAACTAATCAATCCAAACAAACTTCCTCCCCTTTCTCTATACGGAATTGATGGGATGTGCTATCCTTGAGAAATCTCTCACAAATTGTCAATAATACTATGCTAATCCCATAAAACTATGAACCTCAGAAACATTTGTGGGTGCTGGCCACTTCATTATTATATGAATATTTGAAGGATCCACAACTATACCATCACCATATTTCAGATGACCAAGATATTTCACCTCAATCTGGACATTTCACCAAGTTCACATACAGCTGATTGTTACGCAAACACAACAATACCTAGAGAAAATGTTGCTCGTGTTCCTCAAAGGTTCTAGAATAAACAAGAATATCATCCAAAAACACTAGAAATAAGTTATCCAATTATGTCAGGAAAACATCATTCATCAATATCATAAAGACAAAAGATGTATTAGTTAATCCAAATAGTACCAGTGTGAACTTGTAATTACGATATCAAGTACAAAATGTTGTTCGGTGAGTGTCTGCCTCATGAATCCTCAATTGATGCTATCCACACTTCAAATCAATCTTAGAGAAAATGCCCCTCCCCCCTTCATCTAATCAATTAAGTCATCTATGCGAGGAAAATGGTATCAATTTTTAATTGTCACTTTGTTATGCTGTCAACAATCAATGCATAACCTGAGGGAAACATCTTTCTTTTTTACAAAAATGACTAGGGCTCCCCAAGGAGAAACACTGGGCTGAATGAAACCCTTAGGAAACATTTCCTCCATTTTCAACTAGAGTTCACTCAACTCCTGAGTGGTCATACAATATGGAGCATTAGATATGTGATTTTCTCCAGGTACGAAATCGATACAAAAATCTATATCTCACTTAGGAGGCATACCCAATATCTAACTAGGAAAAAAATATGCAAATTCCTAAAGATAAGGATGATTAAGGGTAATATCTCTACTCTCTCCCTCCTCTAAATAATTAATAGAAACAAAAAAGAGTCGATACCCTTGGCACATGCACCACTTTAGTTGCATCACAGAGATCATGTGAAGAGATATGGATTGCTGGATCCCAAAAAATTTCCTCTCTTCACCAAAATCATTAAATCACTGAATGACATTGCTCATACAATCAATTTTGGATCCATTAGCATCTAACAATTCCATGCTGAGAACCACACCATGATATTCCAAGGGAATAACACAAATATCAAGAATAGTTGAAAAAGCTCCTAGATCCAACTTACAACTATGGATAAAAGAATCTATGGTCACTTTAGCCCTAGAGGGTACCTCAACCTGCCACCTATCTCCTTGATTTATTTCCACTAGCCCAAAATGCTCTAATAAGGAAGGAGATATAAATGAATATGTCACTCTTGAATTAAATAAAATAGAAGTAGGAATATCCCCCAACAAAATTGTGGTGTTGATGACTGTCCCCTTGTGCTCAACCCATTGCTAATCAATAGCTGTAAATACCCTATGAGTCATGCCAACATCATAGGATCTGAAGTGGCTTGTCTTTGACTAGAAGCTTGAACTAAATGGAGAGGAAAATGCACTACAATGTGGACATGTTTAACACAAGAAAAAAATCCTCCTCCTCCTCTACAAAAATAATTTCCCCGATGGAGGTGCACTATACTGCTAAAATTTTCCTGACTAACATTCTGTTGAGTGCTCTATGTTGGCTAATAATTTCAATGGCACATGTTGCACATCTACTTGCGAGAGTTCCCTGATTATGAACCTCCACTATGACCATGGAATAAATTCTTCTTCTGCTTATTATTACCACCCTTTGAAGAAGTAGGGAAGTTCTTGGGGATCCCTACTCCCAGAGACTGATTCCCTCTGTATATTGATCCAAAGTGAAGAGCACTTCCAACCTAAATACCAACATGACCTCGCAGGTCCAAAGATAAATTCTACTCCACTAGAGTAGTCTTAAAAACTACATCCTTAACCTTATTGGGATCAAGAACCCTTACTCTTCTACCAATATAGTCATTGAGGCCCCTAAGAAAATGTTGCACAAGCTCACCATCCTTATATCCTGAATATGGCTTGAGATCATAAAAATGACGCTCATACTTATCAACTGACATGGTCATATGGCTCAAATTATGAAATTGTTCAACTCTACTCGGTCTCCAACGGTCTGAAATAAATTGATCCTAGACACTCTCTAAAAATAACTCCCATGAAATCGAAGAAATTTTAATGTGGAGCTTCTCCTCCTCCATATGCTACCAGGTAGAGGCAAACTGTCTAATATGCATAATTGCACACCTCGGATTGTTGTCACTACCATATGGGTGCATGGAATAACTTCTATCTAGATCAATAGGCCATGTCTCTACAACAAACCCACTCATGGATCCTTCAAATGTCATAGGTCAATATTTAAGAAAATGTCTTATGTGATTGGCAAGTAATGCATCCTCCTCAAATGCAGGGTCCTTCCTCCTAGAGCTCTTCGCCATCTCCATCTCCTCATGGTGAGAGATATGGGACTCATCCCAATGACCCCTATCCTGAATAATTTTTACTCCTAAAGAGATTTTTTTGTCATTATTTTTCTGCAAAGTCATATAACGGTGAATGTAACCGAAGGGAGGTAGTCATATAATGGAGGAGACACTGTTGGTAAAGGAAACCGAGAAAGCCACTGAGCATTAGGCACCGATCAGTTATCAAGCACCGAGCAAGCTACATATATCAAGTTATACAAAGACAGTTACCGAGCACTCATAAACACCGAGAAGAGAGCACATAGTTATCAAGTAAGCACAAGTATGTTACCGAGCACTCCACAACTGACATTTCATTTGAATTTAGATACATTGTATCTGGACACCAAATAGGAAGCGTTGCACAGATTTCAAGATAAAATTTAGATGATTCATTTGGACTCCAAACACATGATTGGATATGATCACGAGGCAAATCCACCAATGAAGTTTCAGAAGGCATATGACATTGGAGATGTAATCTAAGTTTAACCACTTAATCTCCACCATTGATTCATGATGACCTAGATCTGGTTAACCGCCTAAGTCACAGTTAACCAGCTGAAAATTGTATAAGAGATCAGTTTTGAACATTGTTATAGTTGTTGATGTTGTTGTTTTTGATGTTGCTAAAGCTGAAGAGATTATGAATATGTTGCAAAGAGAAGCAATGGAGAGGTGTGTAGAATGAAGCAAAGCTTATGATACTAAGCTACCGAGTGTAGAACAAGGTAACAAAGTTAAAGAGCACAATGAGTCTGGACAAAATTTTATTGATGCATCTTTATCAGACATTTTGTATTGAATTTTTTTGTAATCAGAGAAGTAAAAATCCCACTTGTAGGTAGGCCCTAACACGTCTTTATATTTTGTAAATCATTTAACCAAGTACATCTCATAGATTAGAGGTTGTAAAATCCTTTAACAATGTAGACTAAATAAGTCTTTTGTACTCTTAACTGAGTATATTACTCCTAACAGGGTAAGCTATCAGGAGTAGCTAACATTGTAGCTCTAACCGAGCAACCTTTATACTGCAGTAGTGAAGGATTGTGGGTGTCATCTCCACCGTAGTTTTTTCTTCTAACAAAGGATTTTTGCGTGACTTAAATATTTTTGTTATGTGTTGCTGATTTCATGATGTGAGTTATTTACTTTATGTTTATTTTATGCAATGTATTCAACTCGGTAATTGATCAGTGTGAATGGTTAAAAGTTTTAAGGGTACTGATTCACCCCTCCCCTCTCAGTACATAACTTTCCTAAGTTATTCCAACAATCCCAACAATTGATATTAGAGAGAGTCTCTTGAGAAAAGGGTTTAACCACCTAAGAGTAAAGATCATGGATATGGAAAGTTGCAAGAAATCTAAGAAGATTGATAGTCTTGAGTTTGAACTAGAGAATGCACAAGAGGTGATTGAAGATCTGAAAAGAAAGTTAGAAAAGTCCTTGAGGGTGAGAAAGCAGCTGTGTAGTGAACTTAAATCCACCCAAGAACATGTTGATAATCTTGAGACAACATCTAAAGGTAGTCTGAGTGATGAAGTTGAATCAACAATTGCATAACTATTGGAAAAGAACAAGACACTCACCGAGCAACTGAAGTTAGCAAAGAAAGATCAAGAAGCCCAAAAATTAAGAATCACTGAGATACTTGACTCTAAAGGAGAAGTTGAAGATGCATTGAAATTAGTTGAAGAAGATAAAATAAAGTCTGAGACTAGAATAGCTGAGAAAGAATTTGAGAATCAAGCACTGAAGCGTGAAGTTCAAAGATTGGCTAGTGAACTGAAATCTGAAAAAGAAGCCAATGAGGTACTAAAGAGAAGTGATGAAGCACTAAGATCATTGGATGCACAGATCAAAGGTTATAAAGAACCTAGAGACAAAACTGGACTTGGTTTCAAAAATGAGAGCACTACCAAGAAAGGAGAATCATCTAAGAAAGATGACAATCAAGACATTTATGCCTCACTGAAGTCAAACAAGCCTAGTTGTTACCATTGTGGCAAATATGGACATACTGCAAATGTATGCAGAAGCAAAAGGGGTAAGTCACTGAGCTACCCTAAGTTTGATGGATATTTATATAACTGTAATAAGTATGGGTACTAAGCATTTGAATGTAGATCAATAATTGTAAACAACATAAGGAAACCAAAGGTTTATGGATACTGCAGTACTTGCAACAAGTATGGTCGTAAGTTTGAGGAATGTAGATCAACAAGGAGAAATGACAAATGGGTACCGAACCGACAGAACATGCAAAGTAACCAACAAATTAAATCTATACCATGGGAATGCAATACAAGAATATCATGTTTAATTTGTGGAAGGTATGGACACATTGCTGCAAATTGTATGTTACTACATGGCAGAAACAATAGGATATCTTGGAAAAACCCGGGAATGACATGTTTCATTGTCACAAGCTAGGTCACTTTGCCAAAGACTGCAGGTACCAAGAGAAAACTCCTATCGAGGAAGAGACATCTATGAAAATTAAAGTAAATGTTTAAGAGATGAGAGAGAAAATGAATAGGACATGGAAAAGAAAGACTATGGATGATGGAATATCATTCGGGACAGTTGAGGGTACCGCATCTTTCAGATCAGGAGAAACCGACTCCTCCTAATCAGTAAAGAGGTATGTATAGGAACTACAAAGAAAATCTTTAAATCTTAAATTGGTTCCTAGTATATGTGCAGAGATCCACATTAGCATACTATGATGCATTCAGATGCATACTATTGAACTCATGTTTTACATCATTTGGTAAGAGTAATAGTAAAGGCAACCGATAAAGGGGCTCGGTAAAACATTAATTGTTTATGACCATTGGAAACCCTAAACCTAGAGAAAGCTATAAATAGACCCTATCGTCTATCATTGTTACCTATTATTTTTTAGAGCATTGTGAGCAAGGTTACAGAACTGAATCTTCAAGTGAATTCAAGAGATTAACAAGGTATTCCTAAACTATTTCAATCTGTTGTAAGATTAGTTGAACATATTTTTATATCATTTCGTGTTTCCCTAATTTTTTTTGCGCAAACGAGTTAGGAAAAGTGAAGCCCTAAGTGAATCTAGCGGAAAAATTGGAAAGTATGGCACCTAAGCTTAAGCATTCAGTTGTAATGGATATTGTTGAACCCGTGAACCCGAAGTATAAGTTACCTCCAGTGATAGAAGAAGAACTTGATAAGATGGGAAATCTAACATCGATTCCATCAAGGGTTATATTGATCAAGGATGTGTGAGTATTCATCCATTGCAAATTTGAAGAGATATGCATAGTTGAGATTGATGCGTCGTTTCAGGAATTGTCTGTGAACAGAAAGCTAAAGGATGACTATGTTCATCTCGAGACAAAGGTTTTAATTCATGCCCTTCATATACCAAAATTATTTAAAACAAAGTGGATAATAATGGTTCTTAGCTGAGTCCATGACCAATTCATGTGGCTTGACCAACCAGTGAATTTGATAAAATATGTTCAACACATTGTAACTAGTTACCCGACTAGAGATAAGCCAAAGACTATAAGGAAAATTGAGAATAATAAATTGAGTGAATTTACCAAGGTAGAGTGGGATGGGAGAGGTCTGAATACTTCTACTATTGAAGACCCTTAACTAAAATTTTCATATAATTTCGTATCCAACCGAGTGTTTCAATCTTCAAGAGTTGACAGCGTACCATGTGGAGCTGTAGATTTGGCATACAAGATTATAAAGAAGAACATGCATATAGACATTTGTGAGATTTTTCTAAAGCAATTGGAAGATAACATGAATACCATAAGGAAAGAAAAGACAAACACCTTGAAGTTTGGATCATTACGGGTATGCATATATTTCTATTTTATGAATTTCTTCCCATATATTGGTAATGTTACATGGAGCACTGAGAAGCCTGTCACATATCAGATAAATGATTACATCCTGATTCTAGGTGAAGATCTTGATATGATAATGAATGATTACTTCCTTAAAATCTCAATAAAAGATGCATAAGAAGTACAGGATATCACCCCAATTGGTTGAAAATATCATGACATTATATGTTTTGAAGTGGACACTGACACTTGCATCATAAAGGCAATTGAACCAAGAAGTATCTAGATACAGCCTATGGGATACGAGATGGACATGGACATTGCAACACAAAAAATTGAGGCTATGCTAGAAAATCCTTCTGACAAAAGAGCCAAAAGATATGGCACTTATGAAGAGGTGAAAGAAAAGAGAAAACAAGAAATCTTAATACCTAAAGCCCAAAGGAGGACAGGCAAAATGATTGAGAAATTATCAAAGGATCTCAGAGTTGATGAAGAAATAGATGAGGATGATTCCTATGACACAAAAGGGAAAGAGACACTAGCAATGAAGGCCTCACCGAGTACTAAGACAACCAGACCAAACACATGGTCCAGAACTAAATCAAGTGAAAAAAGGAAATCAGAAGCAGATGAGCCAAAAGGTAGAACATATGTGAGAAGTAAGTAAGAAACAATTCAGTCAAGGATAAAATTGAACTTGAAAGAAGACAATGAGACAGAAATTGAAGAACTTAGAAAACATAAGCATATAAGCTCAAGTCGATTGCAAATGACTCTAAATGAGTCACTTGAAATACTTAAGAAGAATGGAGAAATTTTAGGAATCAAATATACGAAGTATGACAACCAGAATGAAGAAGGTAAAACCAAGATAGAAGAGGAAGTTATTTTTACTTTGAATAAGTTTAAACTTGCACCAATTGAAGTTTTTAACCATCTACCTAATGAATTATATAGCAAAATTGATGCTAGATGGAAGTTTGCATTGAAAATTAAGAAGAAAATGAGCGAAAGATCCCTAATTCTAGCTCAACCCACAATGAATGTAACTGAGATAGATGAGAAAATAAAGACCTACTCTAACCATTTTCTTATTAAAGGTAGATCATTAATGATTATGCTTGGAGAGCTAGAGAAAGTACAAAATGAGACCAGTGACCAATGGAGAAAAATTATCTCTATATACATGGAAGATAAGATAGGAAAAGATCAAGATACCAAAGAGCACGGTAAGGACAATCCTATTGATCTTACATTGGATAAAGAATAAATATTGATTGAAGATATTAAAGAGGAGGACCCTACCACCGAAATTGCATAAGATAAAGATGTAATGATAAAAAAGGAAATAGAGACTAAACAAATAGATACAGCTGATTTTTCTGATGCAAAAGTATTAGAGGAAGTTCTAGAACAAGTCAACGAGTATTTAGATGTTGATATTGGAATGTCTAATGTTGCAACTGATATTGAAGAGAAAGGCACCAAATCGCCTAAGGAAAAAGAACAAGGAGGAACTGAGAAGCTTGAGGCCACCGAGCCCCACACAGAACAGAAAATTGAGGCACCTTCTACCAAGAACCCCACATTACAACAAGAGCAAGTTAGTGAACTTCCCAAGGATTACTTGAAAAAGACAAGACAAAGGATAGAAAATAAAACCAGAAGGAAGAAGAAAAGAGAGAAGAAAGGATAGAACAAAAGACAGAAGACAAGACCAAAGAGAAACAAGAAGAAAAGAAAGAGGAGTCACCAGCAAGTAAAGGAAAAGACAAGCAAGCACAAATGAAAGATGAAAGTGTATTTGATGCTACCGAGACCACATCTGATGCATTAAAGGCATCCCCTTCCACAAAATTATCTACTGGTGATAGTATGATGATCAAGAACAAGAAATCAAAGAAGAGAAAACTTGTAGATATGAGACAGCTAATTATATTACCTCAAGTTGATCTATCTACTATGGACCCTGATGAAATGAAAGAGTATGCAGAATTCGTAAGAGTTAAGGCCATCCAAAATAAATCTTTTCAGAAGAAATAAAGAAAACATTGTATTGGAAGATGTGAAAGAGGTATTACAAGAGATTTTGTCAGATGCTACTATAAATGAAGAAGTAAGTATTCTTAATCAAGTAGAAAATTTGATTCAACAAGTGTGAGAAATGAATAGTGACACAATCAACGACATGATGAAAATTCATCAGAAGAGCATGGAACAAAAATTGTTAAAGGAGATTTTAAAGAACATTGCACTTGACAAGGTATCTCTTTATGAAGCATGCCCTGACATGGAGAAAACATTTTCTGATATTCTTTTATTATTTCAGCAATTTTGTTCCATTTCACTATTCATTAAGGATATCAAAGAAAAAGAGGAATCTCTTGAAAAGAGCTAACTGAGCAGCCAAAGAACATATCAACCAAGCATGGATCCCTACAAACCTATCACTCAAAGATCAAAAAGTTAATGGGAAGGCATAAAGAGATAAGAAATGAAGAATATACAATTAAGATGGAAATCCTTGAGCTAAAAGCAACACTTTTTCCCAACCTGGAGTCCATGAAGACTCATCTGAAGAAAGCCAACCACTTAGTTGCTTTTCTCGACTACAGTTCATTGGATACTATTACTATTCTGGCAGCTAATATTGCTACATAGATTACTATTATGTAGACACTGAAGGATGCATGGGAACAAGCCCTAGTTGATGCCAAGATCAAGTTTAAACACATTTTTTATTAGGTATCTTCGGAAGATAAGAATAAGTAACTATTATTTTGGCATGTTTGTCAAAAAAGGGGGATACTAAGGATAGTCTGATATATAAATAGATATGAAAAAAGGGATATATATGTATATATATATATATGGATAGTTATGTAAAGGAGATGTCTATGTTTACATAAGAGAGATATAAGTAGTAAAATTTTGAGGAGTATTATCAAAGGGGGATTCATAAGTATTTTTTAAGTTTACAAAAATTTGACAACTTTGAAGTTTTCCCCAAAATGCCAAACAAATGTCAAAGGGGAGATTGTTACTCCTAAAGAGATTTTGTTGTCATTAGTTTTCTGCAAAGTCATATATTGTTGAATGTAACCAAAGGTAGGTAGTCATATAATGGAGGAGAAACAATCGGTAAAGGCAACCGAGATAGCCACTGAGCATCGAGCACTGAGCAGTTATCAAGCACTGAGCAAGCTACATATACCAAGTTATACAAAGATAGTTATCGAGCACTCATAAACACCAAGAAGAGAGAACATAGTTACCGAGTAAGAACAAGTATGTTACCGAACACTCTAGAGATAAAATTTCATTTGAATTTAGAAACATTGTATCTGGACACCAAACAGGAAGTGTTGCACAGATTTCAAGATAAAAGTTAGGTGAGTCATTGGGACTCCAAACACATGATTGGATATGATCATGAGGAAGATCCACCAATGAAGTTTCAGAAGGCATACGACATTGGAGATGTAACCTAAGTTTAACCACTTAATCTCCACTGTTGATTCGTGATGCCCTAGATTTGGTTAACCGCCTAAGTCATAGTTAACTGCTTAAAAATGGTATAAGAGATCAGTTTTGAATGTTGTTGCAATTGTTGATGTTGTTTTTGTTGATGTTGCTAAAGTTGAAGAGTTGATGAAGATGTTGCAAACAGAAGCAAAGGAGAGGTATGCAAAATGAAGAAGAGCTTATGATACTAAGCTACCGAGTGCAGAACAAGGTAACAGAGTTATAGAGAATAATGAGACTGGACAATATTTGATTGATGCATCTTTATCATAAATTTTGTATTGAATTTTGTTGTAATCAAAGAAGTACAAATCCACTTGTGGGTAGGCCCTAACAGGTATTTATATTTTTTAAATCCTTTAACTAGGTACATCTATTAGATTAGATATTGTAAAATCATTTAATAATTAAGACTGAATAAGTCCTTTGTACTCTTAACCGGCTATATTAATCCTAACTGGGTAAGCTACCAAAAGTAGCTAACATTGTAGCTCTGACTGAGCAACCTTTATACTCCAATAGTTAAGGATTGTGGGTGTCATCCCCACCATATTTTTTTCCTTTAACAAAGGATTACTACGTGACCAAAATATTTGTGTTATGTGTTGTTGATGTCAAGATATGAGTTATTTACTTTATGTTCATTTTATGCAATGTATTCAACTCAGTAATTGATCAATGTGAATGGTTAAATTTTTTAAGGGTACTGATTCACCCCTCCGCTCTCAGTACATAACTTTCCTAAGTTATTCCAACAATCCCAACTACAACATCCAATCTCTATAATATTTGTTATAAAAGATGATGCATCTAGGCACCCTCAGACTCAACACTCTGGATCCCTACTTGTTGTCCTATACACTCCTCCTGAAACTTTTCCTCCTCATGTTAATCTTTTGAGCTCTCCTGATGTGATCTTAGAGTGAACTTTTCCCCACCACCTCTACCTATACCTTGAGTAACAATAGGCATCCTAACAAGAAACATAAAAGAAATGACAAGACAAGGGTTTCTAAGGCCATACTATGGAAAAATTATTGAAAAGGATAAGCTCCAATTGCTACTATAGGAATAAAGAAATACATTAATAAACAAAATTTTAGGACACCAAACTTGAGCATAATGGGAAAATGAGTCCCAAAGTTCTCCGTGCAGAAAATTGGGCTCTAATACCTATTGTAAGGGCCTACTAAGGAACCTTAGAGGAAAACACTAATCTAACCCAAATAGGTGCAATAATTATATTTTTAACAACTAATACAAATTTCCTAGATGTTTTAACTAATAGGAAAAAAATAGGTTCTGAAGGGACCTAAAACCGTTTACAAACCATTAAGACATAGGAAAAAACATTTAAGAACACTATAAAAAAGTAGGTAACAACCAAAAAATAGGCCTACAAGAGGCATCGAAACAACCTGAGAAAGAAACAAAAAAAACACCAGCAGAAAGGAAAACACCCAGAGGGACACCCAAGTCAGACACCAACACCAGCAAGAGAAGCCTGAGCCATCAGGGTTTCATCCATTTTTTCTTCAATATCCTCCATCCTACTAATGATGTATTTGATCTCATTAACACTCTTGTTTATAGTAGGAGACTTCTTCTTTACACTACCTCTAGTCCTCATGCCTGGTCCACCACTCTCCTCCTGAACCTCTTCCCCATGGTCACCACCGTCGCCCAAACCTTTATCCAACACATTAACCTGGGATTTAGGATTGGAGCTAGAAGCCTTCATGCTATCCCAACTGTGCTAGAGGATCTCGTAGACGGTGTTCTCCAATTTATCCACGCGGCTAGTCATGATCTCTAGGGCATTCCCCATCTCCTGAGGATGATTCTTTCGAGCAACATTGCTCCACCCATCCATCTTTTCCTGAAGCCCATTATTCTTATCTTCCAGCTTTCTATATTTCAGGTTCAACATTTTGATTTCTAGGTAACACCATTTATTAAATCTGAAGGAATAGAGAGCCTCCGCTTTAGCAGTTTATAACACACAAGGGGTAACCTCCTCTTATCATTGAAGTCATAAAAATAAGCTTAATTGAGGCTCCCTAACCCTTTGGTTACTCACATCATCCATGTCCTCATCATAATCCCCAAGGATCTCATGAGAAATAGGTAAATCATGCCTAGTGCATGCCACAAATTGTTCAAATGTGGGCACTTAACCCTTCTTGTCATTCTCATTTCTGTCAGAAATTTCCATGGTAAAAAACTGAATAGCCTTGTCAACTAAATCCTCTAAATTTTTGGAGTCTTGGATAAGGTTCTCACTAGACATACCTTTAATGTTGGGAATAGTCTTTCCTGAGTCCATAGTGACATTACCATCCTTCACCATGTCCTCATCATGACCAATATTCTCCATTTCTTGACCCTAGGCATCGACCTCCTCTTGGACATCATTCTTAGTAGATTGCTCCTCTTTATTCTCAATGTTCCCCATATCAATCTCTTTACCTTCCAAATTGTCATGGGCCTCGTTATTCTTGTTAGAGTCATTAGTAGCTTCCTCCTCCTCGATAGGGCTGGGGGATTTATCACTAACAAAGTCCTCATCATCAATGGAGTCTTCTATCTCAGACTCACCCTCATCACTACTTTCTTTAGATATACTCCCTCTTAGTATCACTTGACCCAGAGTTCTTCAAGCTTCCCTCAATATTATCGACAACCTTCCTTTTTCCTTTACCAAGAACAAGGGTTTTGTTTAAGGGTTCATGGATATTGTACCTAATGTGCTCTTAGATCAATAAGATAAGGCCCTCGTGCAAAAATGGATTCTTAGCCATATTTTATGCTCAATAAGACTTTTGAACAATGAACTATGCAGATAGTAAGGGATGTTCACCAAATCTTTATACCTGAAATGATTCAAAAGCACAAACTGGTGTGAATGAGCCCTTGTGAAGCACCCATCCATAGTTATATACTCCATGATCACCATCAACACATTATGCCACACCTCCTTAATCTTATTTACATCAATGAAGCCATTAGCCTTAGCATCAATGAAATCACATTTTTCCTTCTCACATTTCGGAAACTCGTTTGCCACTATGTCCAAAATATTGCGGTTTCTGTAGAATTTCAAACCCTTGTTGGGAATGCCAATAATTTTGGCAGTTAGTTTGACGGAGAGAACCACCGTCTTCCTATCCATAGTCACTGATTCATTACATTGTCCATTAAAAAAAATCTGCGTAATAGTTTTATACAACCTCTGGAGCTTTTCCAAATAGGAGGTAATTCCCCCCTTTCTCATCTTGTGCCACTCCATAGCCATCTCCTCCACCTTCATCTTAAGACAATTGTCAAGTTCTTCCCTTTTCAAGTCCCCACCCATCCTTTTTAGCTTCAAAGAAATCTCTCTCTTCTCAAACACAGAATTAAGAATTTTTAAACAGTCGTCTTCAAACAAATGAGGAAAAACACTTAAGATTTTCGAGAAAATATGTGAGAGGAAAATATCATTAATTTTGCTTCCATCATGCCAAATTTTCCAATCATCTCCTACATGAGCCATTGTACTTGGATTGTTAATCCTGATTAAAAGGTAAGTTTCCTTCCTTAGAAGTGATCCTGTCATAATTTATTTTAGCTTTGATATCATCATTGAGGTTTTTATAATCCTCCGAGGTCGTGATGTCATCAGACTTAATACCATAGTTTTCCAAGTTGTCAGCCACGCTATTACATTCCCTATAAACATGTGAAATGTGAACCTAATCAAAGGAATTAATAATATGTTTGGCCTTTTCAATATCATTCTCTATAGTCCACGAAGGGAGATAATCACCTCTAAGGCATTTTATAATATTCATAGAATCCCCCTCAATCCAAATGTTTTGGAAATTTAAATTTTTTGCCAAGTCAAGACCATAGAAGGCACCATGGGCTTCAGCCACATGGTTAGTCTAGGATCCCAAAGGGACCGAAGTAGCCTCCATAAAATTTCATCTAAAGTCTTTGATGACCCCACCGCACTCCATAGGACCAGGATTACCTTTCGTACCTCCATCAAAATTTATTTTGACCCCTCCATCAAGAGGACAGGTCCAAATACAATTATCCCACTTTTTGTTCTTCACCTTAGTCTCTTTTAAGTTCCAACGCTTCACTATGTTCTGTTTTTAGTTCACATTTTGGATAATCTAGACAAATTTCCATAAATCCCCCTAACAATTTTTTCAAACACCACAGAAGGAGGAGACTGCTTTTCTCTAAAGATCCTATTATTTATCTCCTTCCACAAATTCCAAGCCACACAAGGGGCATCCGAGCTCTAAGAACCTATCATATCCTTATTAGAGCTCGTACAAATCCCCTGCTAGAATAATTCTTGGGTGGAAGACAGGAAAACCCAACAAATATTTCACTTTAGTCAAAGAAAAGACCAGACTTTCTAAGAGAAGGGACAATGCAAGAACAAGTGAGTAGCACTCTTCGTTAGAACAACGCAAAAATATTTGTTAGGCATATAAGAACCTCTCTTAATAAGGTTATCCACAGTTAGAGCCTTATTTTGTTTTAAAATCCAGTAAAAAATTTCAATTTTAGGGTTTAGAGAATTGTTCCAGGCTTTCGACCAGAAGGGCTTGATGGCCAGATTTTCAAATTGAATCAAACAAATAGTAGCCACTGAAAACTGTCTAGAAGACATAGACCCCCACACCATGGAATCCTCCTTGTCATCACAAACATTTTGAGTTATTAGAGATTTTCTAATCATGACCAAGGCATTATTAACCCAAGTCAGATCCACCCAACCACTTCCACTCCAATAATCTTCCTCTTTATGGTCATAGTGGGCTTTACATATATCCATATAATTATGAATTTCAAGAATAGTGCAAAGAGATTTTTCCATAAGCCAAACATCTTCCCAAAAAGTTAATCTTCTTTCCAATCCCCAATCTCTATATTTTCCCTTTACCAACAATCTCTCTAGCCTTGTTTATATTGTTCCAGATTTCAGAGCCAGCCACAATCCCCTCACTAGTGAGGCAGTCATCTAAAGATGGGTGATCATAGAGGTATTTATGTTTAAATATAGTATTCCATTCTTTTTCTTCTCCATATAATCTCCAAACTTGTTTAGCCAAAAGAGCTTTTTTGACCACCCTAATGGGTCTCAAACCCAGACCCCCCATCTTTTTAGGTTTGCACACCATATCCCAAGAAACCAAAGGGATACAATTTCTTTCCTCCATACTAGACCAGATAAACCTTTTTTGGATGCTTTCATTTTTCTCAAAAAACTTAGCAGGAATCTTAACACTAATACAGTTGGGCCTCATTTTTTACCTTCATTTTCGACCAAAGGCCATTTTTTGTTTATGTCCTGAAAAGGTCAAAATTTTGACTTTAGTCAAGTTTATTGTAGAGATTTTGACCAAATCGAGATATAAAAAAAAAGTGATCAAACTCACTTCATTCTGTCTTAGCTGGATCGCGGGTGGGAGGAAGGGCTTCATGAGAATTTTGCATCGTCCAAATACTGGAAGGGCTTCATGAGCATTGTGCATCATCCTAATACTGGTATGTTTCCTTAAAAACTCTAGAGGACACGACATTACATTCTCATTGTTAGGGTTTCCTAGCTAGATTTGTAATGTAGGTAGGGTTTACTAATGGACATCACCATAACAATACAAGTAAATTTCTACAAACAGGAATCTTAATAGAAATATTACCTTGTTGTATGGAGGCCAATCCCACTGGTAAATATTTTTTGGTTTAATATCTCTGTGAATAATTTTCATCAGTGAATCCTCGTGAAGATAAAGAAGCCCACGGGCAATCCCAAGGATAATGTTATAATGTTTTTGCCAATCTAATAGTCTAAACTTTTCTGGATCTGCAATCCTAATTCTTAGACTATCATGCCTTTCAAACAACGTTGGAATACTAAAAATCTCGATGAGAAAGGGAATGATCACGAAACCAAGTGTAACTTACCAAAGATGAAGGTGCCAAGGCTCTTGTTGGGCAAATACTCATAAACAATCAACCTTGCATCTCCCTCAATGAAACATCCCAATAGTTTCACAAGGTTTCGATGTTGAACATTGGCCACAAGTTACACTTCGTTCATAAATTGTTCATTACCCTATGTTGACTTCGCAGACAGTTGTTTCACTGCTATTTCCTTTCCATCTTTTTTTCTTCCCTGAAAGATGAAAACAAAATAAGACTTCTCTATGACTATTTAAACAGATTTCCTAATCCATGGAAACACTATGTCTTTCAGGGAGTATAGGTTCACCTTGTATACGGTTCCAAAACCACCTTGTCCAAGCTTCTCATTTTCATGAAAATTGTCAGTGGCTTCTGCCAATTCTTTTAAACTGAAGTCAGAATATTTCTCCTATTGAAATAACTTCTCTGTTGAGTGAATAGGTAACAGATTCATCTCTCATTCTTGTTGTGAAACTATAGCTCCCTTATTTAGATCAATTTTGTGTTTTTGAAAAATAAAGACTTGTGTTATAACAATTAACCAAAAAGTAAGAAAATGTAAATACCAAAAATGGCTAAGATAGACACCAAACATGTAATGATATACTATGAATTAGAATTTACCCCACTACTTATTTTGAATAACAATGACCCTTCTCTGCTTAATATAATTATCCTCAATGTTTTCTTGACTCCAAATTGCTCTTGTACACCATTTTCAATGCATTCAGTTCCATTGGTCACAATATGATACTTTAAACTCATCTCACTAATTTGAAATTTGAAGATATGTATCTTCATGACATGTTTACTTTCGAAAACATGGACCTAATCTCTATGAAAATTTTGCATAGTACTAGTCTTCCACAATAGCCATGGTAACTCATCATATTCACAACAACAATCCATAACACTATTCTATAGCCCTCATCATAGTGGTGTCCTATGTTCTTGATAGTAAAATAGTAATGTCTTCCTCTTTTATGTTTGATGTCATATTGTTTTGGTGTTGCATTCAAGAACTTTTCTTACTATTCCTTCTTCTCTTCATGAATCAATCATGCTCCCTATTATGCATCGTGGTTTTTTATAATAGTCATGAATATATCTCTATAACACATATCAAGCATTTATTTGAACATAAATATAATAGCTATCACTGTGTTATATGGATCGTGGTTGTCTGTTACTGTGAATCCTTGTAGAATGGTCTGTTTTATTTTGGTACTTCTGGTAGGAAGGTGTTCTTCTTTGGTCATTTAAGAGGTCCACATTACATATCAAGAGTAGGAATAAGGGAGCATAA
>MU225192.1:702885-715644 GCA_018584345.1 Thuja plicata | reverse complement strand
TCACAGGTGAAAGCTCTGAAGAAGAATCAGATGAGGAAACTGAATCTAGTATGATATTTTTATGCCTAATAAATCCTCCTAATTGTTTTGTCAACCAAAGACAAGTGAATAATTTTTTTAAACTTTGTCTCCTTACATTTATTTTTAGTTAGTTTGTTGAGCATCAGATGGTGTGGAAAATAGGGAATTTTTCTATTATTCTTATGCTTCTTTATTGCCTGTACCACTTACATCCAGAGCCAAAGGCTAAAAATGTTAAGGAAACAACATATGAGTGGGAACTTCTAAATGATGTCAAGGCAGTCTGGCTTCAGAATCTGAAGGAGGTCACTGATGAATAATATTCCAGCTTCTACCATTCACTTTCAAAGGTTTGTGAACTGCAATTTTAAAGTTTTGTTAGTCTATTTTCGTAATATTGTGAATGTGTCTGCGAGGATGATAATAAAAGGGTCTTTAACAATAGACTCGAAGAGCATGGATAAGACATCAGAAGGATTTTAAGCCATAATGTTTTGAATGCTAAATCATTTAACAATCCTGATTTTTTTGGTTTTTAATAATGTTAGCACTCATACTTGGACAAAATGATTTGTAGTGTTACTATTAGATTGTCAACTTCAGATGATAGTTTTCCTTAGTAATAGCAACAATTTGGTCAAAATTGCAAGCATATGGATAGATAGACACATCATTTGAAATCAGGTAAAGACATATTCAGTTATTCACAATTTCACATTTCTATGGGCTTGGGCAACAGGTGGAAATACACTTGTTGTAGTCATTGAACTGCTCTGTCTAGGTAGTCATTGAATGCTGATGTACTAAAGGATATATTTAATGCAGATGCTGACTTAGAAATAGATTTGGAGAAAAAGGGAAAGTACACCAAATTATGGAATGAGTTTGGAAAATCTATCAAGTTAGGTATAATCGAGGATGCATCAAACAGAAACAAGCTTGCAAAGCTTCTGAGATTTGAAAGGTGACTGCTAGTGCCCATTTTGAAAGCATATGATTTTTTTTCTTGATTGTGGATGAGTACCTTACTAAGGTGTTACTCTATATTTCCAATCATTAAAATTTTCATGCTATTCATTTATACTGGTATTCTCTGTCTGTTTTAATAACACAAAATCTGGCGATAAACTTACATCACTCGACCAGTACATATCAAGAATGAAGAAGGACCAGAAAGATATTTACTACATTACTGGTACTAATAAGGAGCAACTTGAGAATTCTCCATTCCTTGAGAAGCTGAGGAAGAAAAACTATAAGGTTTGTGATTTAACTTTTAGTTTTTGTGAGTGTAAGTTGAATGTTATCATGATGGCAAGGGTTGGAGGACCCTGTATTCAGCACCTGTTGGAAAGCGATCCTTCTTAGCTACTATTATTTTATAAGGTTTGTCTCAATCCCAATAGGTTGTAGTTTCATTTTCTATATACATAAGTCAGAGGGGGCTTACAATAATAAATCATGTAATGTTGTTTTGAATACGAAGAACACTAGTATATGCAAATTCATTATTTAATTATGAAAATCTATTAAAATGTTTGCAGTTGCCTCATTTAACAGCTAGTAACCAACGTCAAATAAGTTCATAATAAACCATTATGATAATAGTAAATTAACATAACAAAATACACAGCCATATATATTAATGCAAAGTAACACCTGAAGATAAATATCTAGACTAATCACCGACCAGGATGTCGTTGGTGATTACTCTGGATATTTATCTTCAGGTGTGTTTTTTTAACATTCCATATTGGTCAAAATTTTGACAAACTTTGGTTGAAACCCTCACCAAGACTGGTCTACATATCAACCATTCTGTGTCAAAATTTAGCGTCGTGGGTTTGGCATCCAGGTCGGATGGGCCAAACATTTCGATAGACATTGGTCGAAATTTTGATGAGTAAAATTGTCAATTGTAGACATCAATTTCAACCAAGATTGGCGTAGAACATTCGACCTTAGCAACGATGTGTCAAAATTTTGACTAGAAAAATAGTGAGAAGACCTTTTGTGGATCATTCGACCAATCTGGGTAGAAAATTTGACCAATTTTCGTCGAAAATAGGTGCCAATTATACTAGTGTAAAAATGCTAAGAGCATAGATAACCAGGTTCTGAAGAGTAGATTTAAATAAAGTCACTTTACCTGCTTGAGATAAAAGAACCCCTTTCCAACCAGCTAATTTTTTGTTAAACTTGTCAATCATAGAGTTCCAAAACGAATTAGGCACTTTTAGACCAAGAGGAAGCCCAAGGTAGGAAGAAGGGAAGCAATTTAATATTACAACCCAAGGTTAGAGAAATTCTTCTTTGTCTTTCCTCTGGGGTATTAATGAAAAATAGAGAACTCTTATTCTAATTGATTAACTCGCCCGTAGCCCTAGTGTAAGTGTTAAGAGCATATTTCATGGATTTGGCTTCCTTCAGGATAGAAAACCCCATAGTAACAATATCATCCACAAATTGAGCATGCAAGAAAATGAAATTATTAGATGAGAGCCGCATACCCTGGATGGTTCCCTCCAAAACCATTGTATTCTTGTATTTTCCTAAGCATTCAACCATAATGGTTGAAAGAATAGGATAAATTGGATCTCCTTGCCTTAGACCTCTGGTACTTTTTAAAAAGTTAGTCGTAGATCCATTAATGATGACAACAAAGGAAGCAGTAGATATCAAATGGAATGTAACTTAGATAATTATATCACAAAACCCAAATTTCTTCAAAACCAAGCACATAAAGCTCCAGTCAACACAATCATAGGCTTTGGCTAAATCCAGCTTAAGGAGAAAGCCATATTTACTAGTCATAGCCAAGGAATTGATGTTCTCATATACCATGATGATGGAAACAAGAATCTTCCTTCCAGGGACAAAGCCATTTTGTTGAGGGCCAATCAGCAAGGGAGAATGGACAGCAGTCTAGTGGTTAAAACCTTCAAGATGAGTTTGTAAATAGAGTTGCACAAGCTAATAGGTCTGAATTCATCAAAGGACTCAGCTCCAACAGTCTTGGGATTGAGAACCAGAAAGGCACCATTAATTTCCTTCAGCATGTTTCAACTTTCAAAAAATTCCTTAACAATATTAGAATTTCCTCCAAGATATGCCAAAATTTCTAGAAGAAGAACATAGGGAACCCATCAGGTCCAAGGGCTGTATCCCCTTCAAAAGAAAAGACCGCGACCTTGATCTCCGTAACAGAGGGAATGATAGATAGGTATTTATTTTGATTTTCCAAAAGGACCTTAGGAATAACCTCTAAAAGCTTATTATTATCAGTCTTATCCAAATTAGCCTCCTTCCTTAAAAGATAGGAGAAAAACTGAACCACCTTTTGGATATCCTCCTCCTTGCTGAAAACACTGTCCTCTTTAGAAATGTGGGCTAATCTGTTGGAAGCTCTATGCTTGAGAGTAGTTAGGTGGATGAATTTAGTTTTGTTATCCCCCTCTTTAAGCCATATAGCCCTAGATCTTCGTCTCCAATAAGTTTCTTCTTTAGCAATAATATTATGGTAATTAACTAAAGTATTATGCTCTTGATCCTTTAGGACCTTAGTAAGCCCCACCTACTAAATGGAGTTCTGAATATCTTTGAGATCCTCTTTAACCTCATTATTTTGCTGGAAAATATCCCCAAAAACCTCTTTATTCCATCCCTTGATGTTCTCTTTGATGTTCCTGAGTTTTTTGGCCACCTTGAACAAGGCAGTCCCTTAAGCTTTTAGTGGAATATGTCCTAAAATACTACAACGAACTTAAACCTAACTAGATATTTTCAAATTTAAAGATCTAATAACTAGTTTTAACAAATACTTTCCAACCTAAGCTCTACCTAAAGATGTTCACAAGAAATATTGTAAAAAAATTAATTTTGGACAATGAACCTCTTATGGATTCATTGAATTTTAAGATAATCTATGTTATAGAGAAATCTGAAAATTTATTGAAACAACCCTCAACAATGTACCATTCTTGTGATGTCTAGAAAAAGAACTATAAAATATATTTTTCACGTCCAAACTTATAACTTGGAAAAGTCCTAAAATGATTAAAGTACAATAGTCCATAGCAATTGAAACATAATCTTCATAGATTATAAAACATGCAGAATTTTTAATGATTATATTATGTGTTGCTTGATGTCTTGATCCCAATTGGTATAGAGAATTCCTCATTTACAAATCTCTTCCAAAACCAATGCTCTTTCCACACACTATTCATCTCTTCTATGCCTATTTTTTTGGTCTCGGGGAGAAGGAAATATACAAATAGGGTCATGACAAACACCCATCCTCCAAAGAAAAGAAAAATTCCATATTCAAAGTGGCAAAGCATTGCAAGAAATCCTTGTGCAATGGCAAATGTAAATAGTAGATTTACTGAAACAACAATACTTTGCCCAATTGACCTTACCTCTAACGAAAATATCTCACTTGGTACTAACCATCCTAATGGACCCCATGACCATGCAAATCCTACCACATATATACAAATCATCATCAACAATAAATATGCATACCCTTTCGAAATATTTCCATCTCCCGACGAATCAAATTTAGTAGCCAAAATGATAGCAACTATCACCTACACATTCAAACAATATTAAGACATCAACATTTATAGAGACTAAATAACAAATGAAGAAATGTTTAATAAATTCTAACATTATGTTTAATATATTTTAACATTCTTGTTATTATACTTGCCTCACATTCAATGTTGAATTACAAGGTCAATGGTGATGTACTTTTATGATAGTTTTTAAATTAAATAATGAAATGAATAATTTATCTTGATGAATTTGGGAGTTTCTAAAATTTGATTGTGTGTATTTTATGTGTTTTGGATCATATTTTATAATACATCATCATGGTATTGAGATGAAGAAGAGAAATTAGAATACCAAACTCACTATCTTGATGATAGATCATAAAATATAATGAATCATAAAATATGAACTAAAATGTTGAAAAGATACACTCAATCAAATCTAAAGACTCTCAAATTCATTAACATAAGATTCAAAAGCTAACAAAATTAATATAACTAGCATGAGATTTATACTCCTAACAAACCTAAATTGAAGCCACCAAAAAAAAAACTTTTTATTTAAAAGAAGAATGAGGTACCTGACAAACCAACATCTGCAATCCCCCTTGCAGAAAGAGGAACCGACGCCCATATCTGTCGACTGCAATCATGGAGAGCACCGTAGCAGCTAAGCCAACGACTCCTAAAATGACAGCAGACATGAGGGAGGCATTTGTCTGGAACCCAATTGTGCGAAACAAAACTGGAGCATAGAAAACAATGGCATTGATGCCTGTGAGTTGCTGGAACAGGGGAATGGCCACTGCCATCACTAGCTGTGGCCTGTATTTCCTCTGCATCATAATCCGCAAGGGATGCTTCACAGTCTCTGATATTTTCTTTGCTTCCATCATATCACTCAGTTCCTCCTCAACATCAACAGTCCCGCGGATCCTCTGCAACATAGCTCTGGCCTTTTCAGGGCCTTTTCTTTCCATCAAACTGTTGGGTGTCTCTGGAAGCCATAAACTCCCCAAGCTCAGTATAATGGCAGGGACAGCCGCCAGAGCAAGGGAAAGCCGCCATCCCCAGTCATGGATTTTGGCAGTTCCATAGTTTGTGAGACTGGCAAACAGGGCGCCCAGGCCAATGAATAACTGGAACCCCATGTTCAGTGCTCCTCTTATTTGCTTCGGTGCCATCTCTGAGAGATACAGAGGAACTGCCTACACTCCAAAGCACAAGTTTTATTACTATTTTAGTTTCAAGAAAATGTATTAATGGTAGGATAAGGGTAAAAATCAATTGAAAAGTTGAAGTAATATTGAATGGGGAGGATTTAGTAATTGAACATTTTAATTTTATATCATTTAAAAATATGTGTCTTAATTTTAGATCATAATCATATGATTTGTTAGTTTTTGAAGTTAAAAAATACTTTTAATTTAATTATAAGTAATTTTTAAAGGTTGTAATTGTTTTTTATTATAAAGCAGTCAAAGCAACGCTACTGAGTATTACAAGAAAACTAGCAAAAAGCTTTTAACCACTTACAACACATAACCAGCCACACCCACCCTCAGCCAATGCCCTTTTTAATCATCAAAAAACAACTATCCCAGCCATTCCCAACCGTAAATGTTATAGAGACCCAGTCTTACCAAGAGAGTGTAAGTAAACCAACTACCAACAAAAGTAATGAAATAACCAACATAACAACATAAAGTTTTAACCATGCCCTTAGCCAACCAAAAAGAAAAGTTTTTAAAAACCATAAACAAGAATAACAACCAAGAAATAATATAAGAATGACCTTTCTTGTTTATTTTAGTTGATAATATCATTATAGTAAAAAATTATAATTAAATAAATTGATGAAAGATTAGATAAATTGGATGAGAGGGAGAATGGAGAAAAATAAAACATATCATTTATTGAAGACTTAAAATATAGTTTATGGTATGAAGTCTTAAAATACGGCCATCACAATATAAAATTTATAAAAAATCATGATAAACTACAATTTAAATGATTTATTGATACATTAATTTGTCTTTATTTAATATTATAAATTATAAAGAATATCAAATCTTAAAATTGTGATAAACTTTTAAAGAGTGAAATAATTTATTATATTAAAAATAGTGTAAATAAATCATGATATACTATACAGAAAAATTTATAATATTTCATTAGAGAGAGACAATTAATATAATATAAATTAAAGATTATGATTTAAATGGAATGGAAGGAAGAATACAAAATGAAGAGAACTAATTGAAGACATATAGGGAGATGACCCACTAGTTAACTTTCCATTTCTCAAAATCTTATTTGCAAATTTTAAATCACTCCCCTACTTATAACTAAGGTTTCAGAGCCACATCATCAAATGTGACACCTCAACATGCTTTTTACCAAGATGTCCAAAACAATCAATAAGCTAATATTATCAACAACTATTTATGTTGAACCATACAAATCTAATTATTCTTTAACTACTTCAAAAAATTTCTATATAAATACAAAAAAAATTATATTAATACTACATTAGTCAAAAAAATAATGCTTTGTATAATCAAATCTTATCAATAAATACTCTACACTCTTTTATTTTAAGAAACATAAATTAAATATCTTACAAAATCTTAAAATTTCTACAATTCATATTTTATTTTGTTTTTTTAACCGTGAGGTGTCCCGCAACCAGCATTGAGTACCAATGGCCAGCTGAACAAGACTAATCCTCAAAATTATTATTATTTCAAACATTTTTAAATTTAATTGTATAGAATTTTTGTTGTCAACATCTAAGCTACTCTTACTTTCTTATCTCATAATAATCATAAATCTACATAAACAAACCCAAAAATATCTTTTTTCCTACTCGTAAATTTCAACTCTCCTTTATCCTCACATTAGAGAATCTGATGGCTGCATAGACGCTGCCCTAATTGTGGCACTGCAACTGAAAAATTTGTTTACACTTAAAACTAGAAAACCATGAGAAGATAGATAGAAAGAAGACATACTTGATCAGCAAATCCAATTCCAATGCCCAGCATGATTCGTCCAGCTATCAACATACCCACATTAAGAGCACCGCCATTGAGAGCAGCGCCTGCCAAAACACTAAGACCGCCCACCAAAATGGAGGGTTTTCGTCCGTAGGCCCTGGTAACAGGTGATGCCACCATTGAAGCTACCAATCCCGCTATATACAGTGACGAAGTGAAGCTTGTTAATATCTGGCTGTTGAATTTGCAGTAAGCACTTGTACGCCTCTCATCTTGGTGCATCTTTCTGTATGTTGACGAGAAAAACTTTCTGAGGAAAGGATCCATGGACGTCACTCCACCTGTGGAGTTCAAACAGAAATCCATTACCCATTCTAGATTTCAGTCGATTGACATCAATTCTATTCAATTGAGAAGAATGAGAGATGAACCTGCAATTCCATTGTCGTAGCCGAAGACGAGGCCCCCTGTTGCTGCTACGATGCACACCCCCACTACAAATGGAGTTATTCCTCCTCTGTATTCCTTCTTAACACCACCTCTGTTTCTCCCTTCCTCCATAGTTTCCCTTCAAAATGCTCAGGATTGATTGCCTTTGCCTTTCATCTCACAGCCCACTGAGGTATTGTATATATATATTATAACTTTGTATTCGTAGTAATTGATGGGGGCACTATGGCCGAAATTGGAGTCAAGCCACTTAACGTGAAGGGGGACAACTGCAATCTAAAGTCTTGTATATATATTTATTGTATAGTTGTGTGTATTGTTATTCATTTATGGAGGCACTGCAGCCAAATTTGGAGTCAAGCAACTCAACGTCGAGGTAGGCAAGTGCAATCCAAAGTCTTTGCATGCGGTCATGAAAATGAGGAAGAGGCCGCCAAATCCAAGCCACACGAATGGTGTGAGGCAATTCGGCAATACCCAAGGGTGTCAAACATTGATCATATTTCTTGCTTTTTCTCAATGCCAAGTAGATGGAAGTGGGCATCCAATGAAGAGAGTAGGACCAGTTGGGTGTTGTTTAGTAAACCCCTAGCCATGGTCAGGCCAACACAACCCAATTCTCTTGAAGCAAGGAAGAAAAGCCTAGCATGAAGGAAACAACAATCTAGCGAGTGGAATATCTCATATTGACTAGGATGAAGGAAATGACTACCAAAAGTCTTGTTGAGTGTAGTGCTTTCCCGTCTTGTCTTTTTGATAGATCTATTGTGATATTGCTATCACGATTCAACTATGTAGTTTTTTGAGTCAAACTCATTGACCCATGTTTCATGAGTAGTGGTTCACAAGAACCCATCTCTCATGAGAATGAATGGAACATTTAGCACTCATTGAATGAAAGATCTATTGTGCTTATTGTTGGTATTGTCAAAGACTTATGTAGTGCTTTTCTAAAATATTTCTGATATACAATAATTTATTTTATGAGGACTCTACAAGCACATTGCAATGTTTTTAATGAGGTAATATATTAATTATGTAAGTATTTTTGGATATTAAGTTTTTTCTTTGATGATTTATCTAGGATATATATATATTCCTCTTCAAATTTTCATTTTAGATTTTGATCTAATAATAAAAATAATCATAGGATGTTGATTAATCTGGATTAAAAAAAAGACTAACGCAAATCTAAATTTATGAAATTCATCCCTTACAAATATTGAATAATCTATTTTTTAATCATTCCAAGAACCAACAATTGCACCTTGGTATGCAATGGGTATGTCGAAGAGGTGTGGAAGGTCAATTAGTAGGCCATTTAGAATATGATGTTGTTTGTGCAAGGTATCAATGGAGAAGTGATAGATTCAAATAAAATACACATTTACAAGTTTACAATAATTCAATCATAACTAAAACAAAACCTTTAAATTAAGAAGATAATAAAGTTCTATTACCAATAAGCTCATGTTATGTTTAGGAGAGAGAGAGAGAGAGAGAGAGAGAGAGAGAGAGCTTTGAACCATTTCTTTTTCAACTATCCAAAGATCTCCAAAAATTAAATTAAGAAACTAAATATTTTAATTTTTTTTATTTCTAGTAATATTATATCTGATTAGTTAATGAAAATCCTTTCTCCAACATGCATTTAAGTATAGAAACATATTCTTTAGTTTTCGATTATGGTAAAAGCAGATTTTGAAGGGATTCTGGAACCCTTTACAAAAGAGTCAAAGATAGGAAGAGAAAGCACATGCCAAAATGAGACAGTTGGAGGAACAACAGATGAGCATTACTGCAAAGGGAAGAAAAATATATCTATCTTTTTATTTGTTTATTTAGTTTTATTAGGGTTTGATTGTGTATTTCCCTAACCTTTACATTTAAATTGAATTGTGTTTGATTGTATATTGCAATTATGATTAAGGAGAAGATAAGATGCTCTTCTTTTATCCTCAAATGCACAAATGGAAGATCCAAGTTGATTAACCCCAAAGAAGGATCAATGCACAAATGAATCAACTATTTGGAAAAGAGAGTAAAGAAGGAGATCTTAAATTCTATTAATTATTAAGTAAATGTGATTTATGACAGTAATTGAAGAAATAGGAGAAATGTACTAACCTTAAAGAATTGCAGATCAAAGAATGTTGTTTTCTGAGGTCTGTACTTTGTTTCTGAAAAAACTGAAGTATGATCCGGAACCGGAACGCAAAGACAAACAAAACCCAAAAATCTTTTTATGATTTGACACCGTCTTATGAGAAAGGTCGACCTTGACCCACAAATGTCACCCCTGACTCAATAATGTTGACCCTGACCTACATAGCGTCGACAAAAAATCTATTCACGGAGCCCAACAAAAAGCTGAAAAGGGTGTCCAAATCCGCAGTCCTGAACCTGTACCTGCAAGAAAAAGAGGTTTTTTTGTTGGGGGGGGAGGGGTTTGCCTTGGTCAAACCCCAGTTTTGGAATTAACCTCAAATATATGTAATTGAAATTGCATAAAAATAAACAAAGTAAATGCACAAATTCACCTTGCTTGAAAAAGTCCTTGTGGAGGATTCGAATCCTTGATTCCACAAATATGTATGCACCAAATATGTAGAATGTAGTGTTACCAATTTTTGGTACCAAGGTCCTTGGCGGATTTCTAACTGCAAAGGTATTTTTCCGCAAAGGCTTGCGGAATTCTACCTGCGAAGGTACTTTTCCGCAAAGGCTTGCGGGTTTCGCCCCTCTCATGTTATTTTCTGAAAAGGTGGAAAAGAAGGAGCGCTGTGGTGGACCCCGCATTTGGTTTTCGAAGCACTTTTCAAATTTTCTGAAACCAAAAGGACTCAAGGTGGAGAATTGAATTTCTGATTCTCCGTGGTGGATTTCTACCTGCCGGGGTGATTTTTTGAAAGGGGGAAGTTTTTTTACATGTTGCGGATTTCTACCTGGGAGGGTGTTTTTCCGCAAAGCAAAAAAAGAAAAGGGTTTTTTACATAAGGCGGAATTCTACCTGTGAAGGTAATTTTCCGCAAAGGCTTGCGGGTTTTGTTCCTCTCAAGTGATTTTCCGCAAGCAAGGAATTTTCCCCTGTTGCCTGTTTTTCTGCAAGTCCACGGAGCATGGAAGAGAAAGAGCTCGTGACTGTGCGACGAGCTAGAAATGGGACTCATCGCTCTGTCGCACAAGTGTTTCTCAAAATTCATAAACAGCTCGCGAGTATGCGACGAGCAAAGGAGGAGGCCTGTCGCGCAATCGCCAGTCAATAAAGCGTAATCAAGAAACAGCTCGCAAGTTGGCGACTAAGGAAAGAGCATACATTGTTGCGCAGTCGCCGATCAATGAAGGATGAGGGGAGATCAGCTCGCGAGCTAGCGACTGATCAAAAAGCAGACATAGTCGCATACTCGCAGTCAGAAGTAAAAGGCTGAAGTAACAGCTCGCGAGTATGTGACCGAGACAAAATATGCAATGAAGAAAATGGTTGTCGCTCAGTCACTCAGAATCCAAGGGTAAGTTCAAAGAGCTCACGACTGTGCGATGAAGGGCTAGATGAAAAATAAAATGCAATGGCGCTCAGTCGCAGAAAACTAAGGTGAAATAAAGAATCAGCTCGCGAGCTTGCGACTGAGGAAAGGAAAGACAGCATCGCTCACTCGCGCAGAGGACAGAAATAGAGCATGAAAGACTGCGAGTATGCGACTGACATGAAATGAAGTTTAAAGAAGGCTCATCGCTCACTCGCAGAAATCAAAGTAAGACAGTTAAGGGGAAGGATCGGATATTTTTTCAGAGACATAGAGATCAGATTATTCTCGGACGATCTAAATCAGATATCTTACAGGTGGAGAGATCAGATTTTTAAAAAAAGATCAGAAGTTGCAGTTGTTAAAATCTGCATAAGAGTTATTGCATTCCAGAGACTTTTGTGACTCTTCTAGAGGGATAAGAATACTTCTTTAAGGGAGTATTGATGATGGTATGACTTTTGGGTCACCGACTGGTATTTTGCAGACTTCTGAGGAGTTAGACGGCGGCTGGACAGGCCAAATCTGATCCAGAAGTTATTACTCTCAGAATGCAGTTGGCTTTGAAATGCATAAATATGAGTCAAGGACTCATTGTTAGAGAGTTCTTCTTCCCTTTGGCTTGAGGTTTTGTAACTTGTTCTAATTTCTTGACAGAGGCAAAGAGAATTTGTAACTCATTATGAGAAATAATATGTAGAGCTTCAAGCTCTTGGAACCAATTTATTGAATTGTGTCAGCCTTGTCTCTTTTCTGCTTGTTTGTATGCATTATAGATGGTAGATGGGTTAACTGTGAAAGATTTTATTTCCTCTTAATCATGTCCCTTTGTAGCATCTACTTGTAGAAGAGTATGTTTGCTTGCAGGTTGTAACTTGTGTCTTATGTTTGAGCTGTTAACTGTGAAGTTTTTCCTCTTAACTGGTTTAATCCTGACCTTGTTATGAAATATTTATGCATGCCTATACAAGAGATTTGTGTTTTACCTCCAATTCAAAGTTAGTTGATCCAGGGATTTATCCTCTGTGTGTTATGTTTTCATGTCAAATTCGATGCATCACCTAGTAGGTAGTTTGCTTTCAGTTATTTCCCTTTACATGCAATCCTTCTAACCCTTTTCCCCTCAAGTTTACTTTCCTGTTTAAGAGCAAGCTAAGGTGATCATCATATAGGAACCGGCCTAGAATCCAGAGATTCACTCCAAATTTG
>MU225192.1:639169-657171 GCA_018584345.1 Thuja plicata | reverse complement strand
GACAAGAAGGTGGTTGCCTTTAAGGAAGTTGGTGGCTTCCTTTTTTGAGGAGTTGTTCACACATGTGTGAGCACTCCATTAGTGCTAAAAGGTGTAGGAATCACATTTTAAGTGTGATTAGTGTGTGCTTAGGTGAGAAAGTAGGATTATTAAGAGAAATAGGTAGAGTAGGGTAGGAATAGAGTAGGTTTCTAGGTAGGATTAATAGGTTTTATTAATTTAATCCAAATTAAATTTGAATTAATTGGGTTTAGAAGAATATTAGAAATGTGAGGGTATAAATAAATTAAAAATTTATTTAAAAGGGGATTTATGGAGGGTAATGTATTAATAAGATTAATACATTAAGAAGAGTAGTATTTAAATTAAATTCAAATACTAAAGGGAGTGAATCATATTTAACTAAATAAATTTAATTAAATAGATAGAAGAATATAACAAATATAATTAATTAAAATTAATTATAGTGTTATGGGAATATTAATTAAATTAATATAAGGATGATTTTGGACGTCTACATTACGAATTGATATAACTCACATCAAGAGAGTTTAGATCAGATTGAATGGACATGCAATTGATTACAAAGGTTAATTGATTAAAGGATACAAAAAAAATTAGAGGTACTGATTCACCCCTCCCCTCTGGATACATACTTCCCATTAATCCCAACAATTGGTATCAGAGCTATGTCTCTTCTTGGAAAGCTTAAAGGTTTAAGAGAAAAGATCATACCATGGAGAAGTACAAACTTGATAAAAATATTGAGAACAAAAAGCTTGAAATTCAGATGTTCTTTGAATAGTATAAAGAAGCTAGAATCAGTATGAGACAGTTGCTAGATGAAAGAAAGAATATGACATCTTGCTATAATGAGACAAATTATCATGAGGAAGAGATACCAGATTTCTTTGAGTCTTCAGGATCAACTAAAAACAAAGCATCAAATACATCAGAAGAAAGCATCACAAGCCTAACTGAAATCAATCTACATTTGGCTGGACAAGTTAAATCTCTACAAATCGGTCAAGAGACACAGATGGTAAGGATGATTGATGTCATGAACAATGCTAGACAGGCTGAAAAAAGAAAGAACACTAGCTATTGATGATAGAAGAAAGATCATAGAAAAGCTACAAGAAAAAGAGTCTGAAATACAAAGACTTACAGAGCATCACCATGAGATAACAAATCAGATTATTCTTGTGAGTCAAGAGGCAAACATAATAAATGTTGAGCTTATTGAAAGAATAGAAGCTATCGGTGAACTGAGGGATGAGAATGAAAAGTTAAAGCATGAATTAAGAATAGAGAAAAAACATAATGAAATTATCAAAAAGGTTGAAAAAAGCAATAAAAGAATGGATTATTTTCTTGAGGGACAATGAAGAGTCAACAACAACAATGGTCTAGGCTTTACCGAAAATGGAGAATCATCAAATCAATCCAATCCAAAGAATGTTTATGAAAACCCAAGACCAAGAAAGCTTACATGAAATCACTATGGAAAGCAAGGCCATACATCAAATGTATGCAGAGGCAAAATGAAAGGTATTCCTAAATCTACATCTTCATTCATAGGATTATGTTATAAATGTAACAAGAAAGGTCATAAAGGCTATAAATGTAAGTCTGAGATGAAACAACCAAAGAAGGAAACCTACATGGACAAATACTATCCTACATGCAAAATGAATGAGAACACAACTATTGAATGCTAGAAAAAGAAAGGCAAACATGGAAGCCTAAAGGTTAAGAAACTCCTTATCAAACGAAGAGAATCGGTAATCAGTACGTATGGGACTACAATACTTGGATAAATTGTATAGCATGTGGAAGATATGGTCACATTACTACAAAATGCATGAGACAATGGACTAGAAAGTCTAGAGGATGGACCAACCCTAGAATGGCATGCTTACACTATCATAAAGTTGGTCATCTCAAGAAAGACTGCAAAGACCAAATGATAGAGACAAGCACATATCCCAATGGAAACACCATTGAAGATATCCAGAGGGCTAGACACAAAATGTGGAGAAAAGATTCAAGCAATGATGAAGCTGGAACGAGCAATGCAAATGGTGACACCCCATCCAATGAATCTGGTGACATCACCAACCCCACCTAAGAAAAACAAGTAAGTATGGAACTGAATTACCCCAAGCTATTACTTTACATTAATTCCATAATATGTTGATATAATTCCAAATTAGCATAAGAAAAATGCATGATGGTTGTACTTGTTGAAATATGTGATAACTATGCTTTCGGGCATATATACCAAAACCTGTCGATATACACTCAAAGTTAAGAGTTCCTATATTTATTGAGAAGCATCGGTTAAAAGAAAAAGTTGCTAGTATAGACCAAGCTTCGTCGGTAAACAAGCACATGAACAAGTTGTCAGTGATACCGAAACCTATTGGTAAAAGCAGAGTGAACATCAACTGCTCCAAAACATTGTAAGTATCACTGATGGAAGTAAAGTCTTCACCAACGAACGCAGTCTTTATACATCAAGGAGTTGGTAAGAATTTATGGCATGCATTTTAGGGCAACGAATATAAATAGGGCATCAGAATGAATCATTTGTCACGACCCCTAGAGCAGAGCGACCAAAGGCAATTTTTGAGAAGAAAGAAACCTAGATACAGAGCGATCATGACTTGACCTCCAGTACTCCAAAGAAGTTCAGAGATCTTTGCAAGAACAAACAGTATGTTCTTTGAGACTGACAACTACATTTTTACGCATTACGCAGAAGCCCAAAATTTTTGAAAAATGGCATCAACTTCACGAACTGCGAAATCCAAGAATGCAAAGAAAGATGAGTTCAAGCTCATCAAGAGAATGACATGTGAGGAACCCAACTATAAGATCCATCCTGAGGTTTCCTCACAACCCAACCACATTGAAGTGAAAGGGCTCACCAATGCCCTAATGTTCCCGAAATTCTTCAAAACTGAATGGATTTGGTTAGTACTGAGCAGAATGCACAACAACAAGTTATGGCTGGATGAACCGAAGGCAATGACCCGATATGTCATCCATGTGGTCACTGGTTACCTTGTAAACAATAAAGTAAAGGCATTGAAGCATCCACCGAAGGCAGAGACCGAAAAGATGACAGGAGCCAAATTTAATGGCCGAGGTTTGAAAGTAACAATAATAACCGATGATGAGATCAATTTGGTGCATGTATTTTGGGTTACAAATTCTTCCAGGAAAGTAGATTAAACAAGATAGCATCAGGTACAGTGGACATGACAGCCTATAAAATTGTGAAGAAGGGTACACAATTGGACTTATCTAAGCTACTCCTAAATCAGTTGAAGGACAACCTAAAGACAATCAAGAATGCAAAGTCAAACACTTGTAAGTTTGGCTCACTAATAATGTGTATCTTCTTTTATTTTCAAGAAAAGTTCCCATTGGTAGGAGATGTGAAATGGAACAAAACCAAACCAGTCACCATGCAAATTAGTGAGCACATAGCTGCACTAGGAGATAACTTTGAAACAGTCATGGATGAATACTTCAATGTATTCAAAGACCAAATTCAAAAGAGGGTAAGAATCCCCAAGAAACTCATTGAGCAATATAAGGATGAGATATGCTTCATGGTTGACATAGATAATACTTGCATCAAACCTGCTATAGCAAGGACAACATGGTTACAACCATTGGAATATGAGATCAACATTGATCTTGCAACAAAGGAAATTGACGCCTTAATCAATGAACCACTAGACAAGAAGCAACCAAGGTTTGGCACATATGAAGAGGCCAAGACACGAATTAAATCAGGCCTAGTTGTCAAGCAGATAGTAAAAAAGAAATACAAGATGGTAAAGAATCTCAAGAAGATTATGTCAGCAACCGAGGAAGAAGCTGAGGAAGGTGAGGAAGTTGAACAAGAGGAGGAAACCAAAGAATAGCTATCTATCAGTAAAGATGAAGAAAAGAATGACCCTGAGGAAATAGAGTCAGATTTGCCACCTCCTCCACCATCTAAGAAACCAAGGACAACAGCTGCTTCAAGGACTAGAAGCCAAACATCCAAAGAATCTACTCATTCACCTCTGAAGAAAGGAAAGGTTAGGACTTACAAGAGGAAAACTCCAGCACCGGAAAGAGAACAAAACAAGAAAGGAAGAAAATTCATCAGAACCTGAGATGACATAGAAGACACCGAGCAAGATGAAGCCATAGAGGCATAAAGTGTCAAGGTAAAAGAACCTGACACTATTGATGAAATTTGTGTGTAAATTGCAAATTCTAGATCTATTACAGATCCACACATTAGAAAATGACAGAAACTAAATCAAGAAGATCAGAATAAAATTGAGGAAGCCATGAAAGCTAAAATGTACAACTTCAAATATGTACCAATGCAATTTGAAGGAAGTTATGTACCAAGGGAACTCTTGGATAGATTATCCTCCCGTTGGACATTTGCATTGAAGAATGAGAAAGAGATCAGAGAGAGTACATGTTTCTCTAATGCCACCTAAATCTAAGAAGGAAGAGATAGATGAGATGATGGAGAAACACAACAAGGAATTCTCACCAAAGATGAGGGCATATAAATTTCTTGAAGGAAAGTTAATTGAACTTGAACAGGACAGCCACAAGAAATGGTGCAAAATCATGAATAGACCTATTGAGGAGGTAAGCCATGACAAAGACCTTCAACAAAAAGATGTTGACAAGGCAACTCAAGATAATACATCCATTGAGTTAGATAAAGAAGATGATGATACAACAGGGAACAAGACTGCAGATGTTGCAAATGATACATGTGATGATACCACAAATGATAACATTGTAGATACTAATGTCATTGACATTACCGATGACCCAGCAGATGAAATTAATAAGGATGAAGATGTCACTGTTGAAAAAGACACAACCGATGAACATGAAACAACAATTGATACTGCACAAGTGAACATTCCAGGCAAACTACCAATATTGATACAAGCTATCAATATCATGCAAGAAACAAGCAAATCACCTAAGAAGGATACTCCAAATGATGCAGGAGAAGAAGAAAACATGGATAAAATCGATGGTCAGAAAGACATCAGAGATACTCAAGATGTAACCGACACTAACAAGGTTACTAAAGGAGATAAGGACAAAGATGCAGAGACTCAAGAAAAGAATGAAGAAACCAAGACTAATGAAGCAAAGGACACCAACAAAGGAGACAAACCAAAAGATGGTACTCCTAAGAAAACATACAAGAGTGATATCGATGATGTTAAGGTGAATGTGGAGACGTCTGTAGACACCCGACAAGCTGAAACTAATGCCAAGTAGCAGAAAGAAGCACAACACGTCACATCATCAGGCACAACAGAAAAGGCTGAGAAATTGGCAATGGTGTTACATTCTACTGAGTCACAAAAGAAGAAGAAAAAGACAAAAAAGAGAAAGTTAGAGGTTACATTGGATGAAATCATTGAAATACCAAAGTGTGACCCCTCTACACTTGACTTTGAAGCATTAAAAGAATATGGAGAGATATGCCAAAGGAAGGCATTGCAAGAGAAGCTGAAGAAACAACACGGGGACTCCATGGTACTAGAGACAACACAAGGCATACTACATCAAATGGTGCCCAATGTTGACATTGATCAAAACAAACCAATACTTGATCAATTAGCTACCCTCACCGATGCAATCACAACTCAGAACATTGATGCTGAGAAGGAAATTGAGGAAAGAGCTGAAATGAAGTACCAACAGAAGCTAATAGAGAACATCAGCCAAGAAGTGGCAGTAAATAAGGTAAAGCTATCAAAATTCATATCTGAATTAGACCCCATCATATCTGAAGCTATAACCTTAATTCAAAAGATGAGAACAATAGAGAAGTTCACTAAGGAAAATAGTGACAATATAGCAAAGCTAGATGCAGATCTAGCAAACAGTGCTAGTAGCTTAACCACAGATGGAGACAATGCAGTCAAATTGCATTATGAGAAGATAATTGAGGTAAAAGGTTAAGGCAAGAGCTATGGGAAGAAGAAACACATTTTAGGGAAGAAGTAACCAAGCTACAAGCTCAACTTATACCAAATCTTACACTGCTCCAACAGGATATCAGTTCTGCAAGGCAACTGATAGGAACTTCAGAGATGTTTGTAGCAGACAACATCTATGCTATGCATTCAAAGATGACACTTGAGCACATGGCTCTAGAGAACCTCAAAGAGAAATGGGATAAAATGATGGAGGACACGAAGTCTTCACATTCCCATATTTTTGATAAGCTCTAAGGTAAATTTGACCTTTGCCCTAAATATCAAATAAAGGGGGAAATGATATAAGTACAAAATAAAAAGGGAAAGTGTTGTGTACATTCATTCAGATGGGAAAATGGTAGATATGTATATGTATATTCATAAATGGAAAATGATATATAGAAAGAAAAGATATCATATGTACAGATATACCGGCATATACATAGCGGGAATTCATTAAATGACTAAGGATTATATATGTTGTTTATACTTAACATTTTTTTAGTATTTTGCACATATCAGTTTTTGATACTAATGTCAAAGGGGGATATTGATCACATTAATTTCCCATTAGTATACAAACAACACTTTTGGTAAGCCTACATCGAAAGATAGGAAAGAGAAAACCAAAGATCAGATTAAGAGATCACCAAAGATGACTAAGTACAGAGAGAACCGATGACACAAGTTAGTGTGTAAATCAAAAATCACAAAGTAGAAATATAAAGTGGAACCCGACAGAGGAACCCAAAATGCAAGTTACAATGCAGACCAACAAGACAAATATAGTACAATCGATAGAAAAAACTGAAGGATAGTCAAGCATGACCAAAAGATAGAACTGAAAGTCAGTTGTAGCCCGCAAAAAGTGGATCTGACTTCCACTTTGGATAAAGAAAGTGTATTCTATTTATAGGATATTTAATTTTTTTAAATCCATTTCTTTAGGGACATGAACCATTAATGTAAGTGGTTTAATCAGTCTAAGTGGTTTAAAACACATAGATTAGGAGATCTAGGTATAAGTTGTAAACCTGATCTTAGAGTCAACATTGTTTTTATCAAAACTCGATGAATTCAATCCATCTATAAATAGATGATGCAATCATTCATTAGAATGTGTGTGTGAAAAGAAAAGAGAGAGCAGAACAAAATGAGCACATCTATGTATTAAATTGTGAGTTTCAAGAACAAGAACATAAAAAGAAGGATTTGGTTAGCAGAAACAAGAAAAAGGAAACCGATAATCAGAGGTATTAATCAATCATAATTAGGTGATAATATTTTTCATGTAAACTAAATTAGATTAGTATCAGCAATAGGAGATTGCATTTACCAAGTCAATTTGTAATTTTCTATCATTCTAACAAGTGGAGCAAAGTGCAAAAATCCTTTCAAGGAAGGTGGATTTAACAATCCCACATCAAATCTCTTAACTGAGTGCACACTTAACAGTGTTGCCAAAGCTCTTAATAGAGTAGACTTTAACAAGTCTCTACTGATACTCGTAACATGGTATAGATCATAAAAAGTGATCAAATTGGAAGCCTTAACCGACCCCTTCCAATCTGCAGATAGTGAAGTTTTGTGGGTGGCATATGTACCACAGTTTTTACTTCCTAACAGGAGTTTTCTGCGATATCATATCTTGTGTTATGTGTCCATTACTTTCATGAATGTTTCTATGAATGATTCACATGTTTATTAATGTTATGAATTGATATAACTCACATCAAGATATTTTAGATCAGATTGAATGGACATACAATTGATTACAAAGGTTAATTGATTAAAGGGTACAAAAAGTTTTAGAGGTACTGATTCACCCCTCCCCTCTTAGTACATACTTCCCATTAATCCCAACAGCGATTAGGGCTTTATGATTATGATTATAAAGCTTATAGATAGAGAGAAAAGAGACGTTAAAGAGTACAAAGAACAGATTGGATCTTACAAGCAATCAGTGCTACATCCAGATCACTCATCTTGTTGGTCTCTAATAGTTGTAGCAATAAAATTCCCTTAACCGGATGAACTTTAACAAGTTCCTATTTGTAAATCCTCTAACAGGGTAACTTCTTTATTGAGGTTTAAAATCCTCTAGTGAGGTAGATCATAACTAATCTTATTGTACTCCTAACCATGCACTAGTCACTCCTAATAGGGTGAACCCTCAGAAAGGCTATTTGTAGCTCCTAATAGGAAAAACTCATTTATTGCAGTATTGAGCTTGTGGGTGTCATCCTCACTGTGGTTTTCTCCCTCTAACCAAGGGTTTCCACAATAAAATATCTGTGTCATGGGTGATGAATTTTTGGATGCTTGATATTAATTTATTTTATGTGTTTGCACCTATTATATGCTTTGTGGTTTGGAAAGTAATTCAACAGTTGTTTAGATTAGTTTTTGAATCTATTTACTACCTGTTTGAACTGATTCACCCCTCTCTCAGTACCTATTATCTCCAACAATTGGTATCAGAGCATTGGTCCTCTTGGTGATAAGCCTAAAATCTTGGGGAAAAGTTCCACTATCATGAAATATTATAGGTATGAGATGCAATTTGAGAATGAAAAGAAGATGATAATTGAGCTGCAGGAAAAGTTGAAGAAGTCACTTTCCAAAAGGAGAGAACTTACTCAGCAATTGAGTGAAATCCAAGACTACATAGATCAACTATCTGAAGGTAGTGCATCTAAAGAGTTTGAGGAGGAAATTGGAGATTTGTTGAGCAAGATCAAGGGACTAAAATAAAATGTGGCTAATCTAAGAAGAGAGCTTGAAAGTCTATCTGTTATGATGTGTGAAGTCCTTGGAGGAAAAGGAAAAGTTGAAGATGAAAAGAAGACTATAGAAGCTGCCAAGAAATCTTTTGATGATGCCCTAAAGGAAAAAGATTAAGAGCTTGTTAACCTAAGACAATAATTTTCTTTATATCAAAGTCAAATGTAGGATACTGTTGCAGAGAATCTACACGTAATAGCTGAGAATGAAAGGCTTAGAGAGGTGAATGAGACATCAAGAAGAAGGAATTGAAAACTGAGAAAGAAGAAAATGAAAAGATGAAACAATACAATGAAAGCTCACAAAAGCTAGATGAACAATTGAAGAGCCAAAGAAGACACAAAGACATAAACAATCTTGGATATGAAGGAGAAGGAACATTTGAAATCAGTGAATCCTCTAAATCTGAACCTGAGACACTAAAATATCAGAAGGTAGATCTAATCAAATCAGGTAAGAAACCTAAAAACCCTACTTTTTATAACTGTGGATATCCTAGTCATAGAGCAAACCGATGAATAAACCTTACTCTTTTAATGGTTATTTCTATAATTTTCACAAGTATGGTCATATTGCATATGAGTGTAGATCTAGGTCTAGCAGTAGATCCGACGGTGGTAACTTTGATGGATATTGTTTTACATGTAGAAAATATGGACACAAAGATGGAGATTGCAGGTCAAGGGTGTATGCACCTAGGTCACCTGTCACACTGGTGAATATTGTTAGAAGGGAAAGAAAACTCAATACTACATGTTCAGTATGTGGCAACTATGGACACCTAGTAGTAAATTGCAAAATGAGAAATCTGAGAGGTAATGCTGGTCCTTGGAAGTCAAGCGACATTACATGGTTTGTCTATCGTAAGATAGGTTATCTGGCTAGAGATTGTCAGTTTAGGAACCAATATCCTGATTGGTCAGAGGATAGGAAAGGAAAGCATATTACCAATGTTGATGAAGTTAGAAGTGATATGAAGAAGACATGGGTGAAGAAAGCTGAACTAAATTCTTCTGAGTTGACTAAGAACTCTACAATTTTAGGAAGTGTGAAGATTCCATCAGTGAACTAAGGATATTATTTTCTTAGGAGGAGCACTTATAGACAAATCCATTACCGATCCCCTATATTCATGAGATGTAAAGATCTATATGCACATTATGGTGTAAGTTTCTATGATTTTGTTTTTGTGATTGTGCGTAGATCACACTGAGATTTCATGGTTAATATATATTTGGTAGCGATTATTGTTGTTGGATGAGTACCAATCATGGATACATGTCAATCGGTGACATGACACTATTCCTACCATTGAAATATGCAACATCTATTTCTCATTGTTAAATAGAGGAAAAGTCTTCACATTTCTCACCTTTACTTTCATTCAATTATACAAGAGCTATCTTGAGCTATAGTGTGCAACGGTTACTTTTGAGATTAAGATTTCAGGCTAAATTGTATTGATTTTTTGTGAAGCCCTAACCAGTGTATTGCAAATTATCAGTTTAGTTTGTTGTTAGATTTGCGTGTTGTTGTAGTTGATCATAATGACAAAGAATGTTGATAATCTAGTTTTGGTTAACATCACCAAGGGGCCTCGACCCATATTCAAATTGCATCCAATCAAAGTGGTCAAGATTGATATGTTAGGTTCCCTATCCACTATTCCTCAGGGAGTGATGTTGATCGAAGATGTTTGGTCCTATATCCATTTAAGAATTGAATAAATAGGATCTGATGCAATCATTGAAAGGAAAACAAGGAGAATGTTATCCAACCTAGAGAAAAATTTTGGTAGTAGTGATGCAGGTACACCTTGCACTGCTACAACCAAAATTGAAGTTCCTTTAGCTAATATTCCTCCAACTTATGATAAGGTGAAGAGAAAATAGAGAAAACCAATAGCTAAGGAAGATAAGTCTAAAGTGGAATATAAAAGGAAGAAAGGTCAAAGCACTCCTACTGCAAAGAAAAATTGCAAGAGGAAGAGAAAATCCACAGAAGACAAGGATGTTTAGAAGGAAACTGAAGAGGATGGGGAAGAAGTAACAGAATCAGACAAGGATGCCTCTGAACTAGAAAAAGAGTGGTGATACAAAGAAGGCCCCTTCTAAATTGATGATATTGCAAAAGGTATTGTAGATAATGGTAGACTAGCTACACTTGGCAGAAGATACACTTTGCGTAGTGATGAAGACAAGAATAAGTTAGAGGATGCAATTCTATATCATTTTCACAAATTTTGTAGAACACCTTTAAAGATTAATTCTTGCATTCCTGATCAACTATATCATTTGATTGTTGTTGGATGGAGCACTACATTGCAATTGGACAAAGAGATTATGGAAAGAGCACTAATACAAGTGCAACATGAACTATGTGTTGAAGATGTTAAGGTAATGATTGATGCTCACAAGCATAAATTCAAAATAAAGAGCAGAGCAACTAGACCTCTAATTGACGACACACAGAATGTCCATATTGAGATTGTTGAGACTTGGAAGAAGCTATTGAAGATAACGGAGGTAGCACTAAAAGAAGAGAAAGTTCATGCAGAATCCAATGAACCTAAGTAGGGAGATGACACTTTTTCTGTAGATCAGTTAATTGGGGATGTTGTTCTTGATTTCCCTAACCTGGTGCAGAACATTGAAGTACAACATAGTAGTCTATCACAAATAGGTGGAGATAAGATTGAAATTGTAGACATTATAGGTAAAGAGGATTCATCCTCACCATCTCCTATGGATTATACAGAGGTATTTATTTATGAGAAGGAAGAGGAGAAAGAAGTAGATAGTTAGTGGGAGGATACTTGGAAAAATATTGAAGAAGAACTTGAGACAAAAAGGAAACTAAGTTTTGGAAAGTCAAGTGTAAAGAAGAGAATGAAACTGGTGCCTGTTGCAGAAGAGGAAGTTGAAGAAGAAGAAACACTAACCACACTGGTCAATATATCCAAATTGAAACCTAAGGAACTAATAATATTCTCAAAACAATTGAAGAAAAAGGTTGTAAGAGACAAGTTGATATCTAAGAAGAAGAAGACAAGAGTCTTAAGGAAAACTAGAGACATTCTAGCTGAGTTGGTACCTAAGTAGAATATGATGAAGATGATTCTCCTATTGATCAAATGGACTCTTATCAAGGCAATTCTAGATCAAGGCCCAGATTTGAAAACAACAGTTGTAAAAATTACATAGGAGAACTTAGAGAATAAGATGATAGGTAAGCTGACAGAGAAGATAACTACAAATCAGAACAAATTGATAGATTTGATAAAGGAAATTAAGTCTACATTGACTGGGGCATCTCAATTGTTTACCAAAGTATCAAGGTATTCTAATTTTGTTCAAGATTCGGAACAAAGAAGAGCAGAAGCTCAGAAGGAGCTGGAGAACCTAAGTGTTTAGCTTGATCCTACGACAAGCTCAGTCACTACTTATAGTAATCAGGTCAAGCTAATATCACACAAGATAAAGAAGATTCAGAATGAGAAAGAGAATAGAATGCTCACCCTACTAAAACTTCAATCATCCTTATCCCCTACAGTAGAGGTCATGCAACTTAATGTGAAGAAGACAAAAGGCATACTTGCCTTACCATACATGAGAACTCTAAATAGCATAGAAGAGCTTGCTTCTAGTCTGATTGAGAAAATAATTGCTATGGGATACTTTCAGAAGGCATGGGAAACATCCTTGGATTCATTAAAGATAAACTTCAAGGTGATGTTTGACAGGATGTAAGTAAGCTTTGATTTAAGTGTACATATTTCAGTTTTTGTACCTTTGGCATTGTTGTCAAAGGGGGAGTATATGTATAGGAAGTATTGGGAGCATTAGTCTATGGTATATACCGATAGGGAGTCATAATTTGGTATAGATTATTTTTCACTAATCTTCTAGTATTGATATTGTGATTTCACGATTGTAAGTAGTTAGCATGTGTTTTCCATCAATGGCAAAGGGAGAGATTGTTGGTATTGTTATAGATTTTGAGGTACAGTCATAAGGAGACACTTATTTGGTTGTCATTGATGGAAACTAAGTTAGTACAGTCATAAAATACTACAAGTGAAGTAAAGACACAATCGGTAAGAAGGAAATGCATAAAATTGGCTAAGTCCAGAAGATTGGTAGACAATGAGAACATCAGTTTGGTGGCGATAATAGTACAAGTGGAATTATGAGGAGCGGTCAAATATTTAGCATCAACATGTTTATATTGTAGTGTGGTTTCAACCACAACTCATTTGGTTATTCGGTGAAAGAGTTTTTGTTGTCTCGTACATTTAGAAAGGTTGTACTCAAGAGTTCTTGAGTAATAGTTGGTAAATGACAGATCGGTGAGCGGTATCGATGTAATCATTTAAGATGAATTTGATGTGTTGCATTGGAGAAATCAAAACATGTTTGAATACTTTGGAGATATAACTTTCAGTTCTTATCTTGATCTAGCGCAGTCATGATAAATCATTTTATTCATCAAGATTATCACTTTGGAATGTGGTGCTTTCGCAGGAAAGTATTTGAAGATTATTTTTGATGTGTTTGATGTCGGTGCAAGTTGTGTATATATTGGGAACTACTCATATTGAAATGTAAGAAGTTGTAGTTGTTGTTGTGGGTAATGCAATTAGGTTTTTTTGATTGCCATCAAAATTTTGATAGACAAAGAGCAGAGAGAAGTTACAGAGTACAGAGAACAGATTGGATCTAACAAGCAATCAATGCTACATCCAGATCACTCATCTTGTTGTTCCCTAATAGTTGCAGCAAGAAAAATCCCTTAACCGGGATGAACTTTAATAGGTTCCTATTTGTAAATCCTTCAACAAGGAAATTATTTCTTGAGGTTTGAAATCCTCTAGCGAGGTAGATCATAACTGATCTTATTGTACTCCTAATAGTGTACTAGTCACTTATAACAAGGTGAACCCTCAGAAAGGGTATTTGTAGCTCCTAACAAGGAAAACTCATTTACTGCAGTATTGGGCTTGTCAGTGTCAATCCCACCGTGGTTTTCTCCCTCTAACCAAGGGTTTCCATGATAAAATATATGTGTCATGTGTGATGAGTTTGTGGATGCTTGATATTACTTTCTTTTATGTGTTTGCATCTATTATATGCTTTATGGTTTGGAAAGTAATTCAATAATTATTTATATTAGTGGTGGAATTATTTTACTGCCTATTTGAACTGATTCAGCCCCCCNTCCCCCCCCCCCCCCCCCCCCCCACCATCTCAGTACCTATTATCTCCAATAGGAAATGCCTGATAGAAAATATGTGGTCAAGAAATGGTATAACAATTTAAAGATAAAATATATCATTTGCCTTTAGGAAATCAAGGTTGTAGGGTTTCAAGCATACACCATGGTGAAATTCTTATGGGACCAAGCTATAGGCTTTCACTCTAATCATGAAAGAGGCAAGGGTGGTGTTTTCATCATCACTGGCCCTGATTGGGCTAATAAGATCATGGCTAATGGTGTCTCCCCTTGTCAAAGAGCTCAATGGGTCACTCTTAAGGAGAAAGATAATACTATTGGTATTTGTAATATATATGTTGCCAATGACTATAGAGAATGAGATAATTTATGGGAATGACTAAAATTAGGCCTCCCTAATGCTCATTAGACCTTTGTTGGGTATTTTAACATGGTAGAGAAGAGTGAAGATAAATGTGGAGGAAATAAGGACTCCTGGAAAGGGAATGCACATTTTTTTGTTCCAGATTCAAAATAAGATTCAACCTTGTTGATCTGATTGAAAGGAAAAAGAGATCTATTGCGGACATATGGTATACATGGTGTAACAACCAAGTTGTTCAGCAAGGAGTGTATTCTATACTTGATATATTTTACACAAAAGCCTCCCTCTTTTCATTTAAATCTAATGGTGGGAATTCTCTTGTGATTGTAACCCTTGCCACCATCTCTGATTATTCCCCCGTTTCTGCCAATATTTGTTTTGAGCTTGATTCTACCTTGGCCATCAAACCTAAGAAGTATAACATTTTTGAATTTAATTTTTCCCTCATCCAAGATGAGGACATGGGGGAGGCCATCAAGATAGCAACCTATCTTTCCAATTTTTGCAATAAGGATCTTAGACCTAGGGAACAATGAGACTCTCTTACGGATGTATGGAGGAAGATGTTTCAGGTAACAGGTAAGAAAAAGGCCATGGAGAGATCTAAAGAAGAATCCTATTTCCAAATAAGATTAAACTTTTTTGAGAGGGAGCTCCAAGTCAAAGGCCAAGAGTGTCAATTGGAAAGTGATCTGAGTTTTGTAAAAACGTAGCTTAGGAGACTACAAAATTATAAAATTCAAGGTCAAAAGGTGAGAGATAGAATGAATTAGCTCAATGAAGGCGATATGGGCACAAAATATATCTTCAACCTTATTAGAGCCAAGCAGAAAAGAGAACTTATAGATGAAATACAAGTTGACAGTCGTTTGACTTGTCACTCAAATTCTATAAAGGAGGCCTTCTACAAGTTTTATAGTTATATGTTTCCTTCTGAACATGGTGATGAGAATCAAGAAGCTCTTAATAAATGCTTGAAACTAGTTCCAAAATAGATATCTAAAGGAGAAGCTAATGCACTTGATCAGAACATTGTATTAGAGGAGATTAAAGTTGCAATTAGCTTATTGGCCAATGGGAAGTCCCGAGGGCTTGATAGGCTCCCTACTGAATTTTACAAGAGGAATTTAGAATGGATCAGTATTGAACTCATGACTCTTTATGAGGATTATTTTGAGCAGGGGTCCCTTGGGGGAGAGTATAAATAGTGGATTCATAAAAATACTTCCTAAGTGTGGAGATCAGATCCAACTTAAAAATTGGAGACCCATCACCCTGTTGAATCTATCCTATAAGATTATTGCTAAAATTCTAGCCAGACAATTTTTTGGTCTTTTGAACATTTTCATTTTTGCAACTCAAATAGGTTTTATAAAAGACATATACATACTGGAAAACTTGATTACTAGTTGGTAGGTTTTGCATTGGGCTAAGGAAGATGGTCAAAATGTTTCTATGCTTCTACTGGATTTTGAAAAAGCATATGATAGAGTTGAATGACCATTCATCATTGGGATGCTACACGCTTTTGGTTTTCCTCCTTATTTTTGCAAATAGATCAACATACTATTCAAAGAATCTCATATTTTTATTGAGGTGAATGGGGACATTTCTGACCCTATCCCCTTAAAAAGGTCAATCACACAAGGATGCCCCATTGCTTCGATATTGTTTTTCATTGTTGTTGATGCTTTATTTTATATATTAAGGTCTTCCGATCTTGGTGCCCCAGTCAAATGAATCTCCCTCCCCAACCATGATGAGTTGATTAATGAACAATTTGGTGATGATACAAATTTGTTCTTATAACTCTGAGAAGACAACTTTTATAATGTCATGGATAGACTTCAATTGTTATGTCTAGCTTCTAGTGCTAAAATTGCTCCACATAAGTCTACAGTGTTGGGTTGGTCAAACAATGCTCCACAGTGGGTCTCATTTAGAGTTTGGTTGTGGGTCGGGCCTACAACTAATGTCAGATACCTAGGAATTCCACTTGAAATTGAACCGTCCACCAAAGACATGTGGTTATGGATTTATTCTAAAATAGAGAAAAAAACACCCAAAATGGAAAACACACCTGCTCTCTTTGGCAGGGAGAGTCCAAGTTGTACAAAATTTCTTGGAATCTCATTCTATATATTACTCATCCTCTTGGCTATTTTCCAATTACCAAGTTAATAAAATTGTTAAAATATGAGAGATTTCCTATGGTCTGATGGTATGGGGAAAAAAAGAAGGCATTGTGTGAATTGGGATTGGTGTTGTAGACCAAGATGTAAGGGAGGATTGGGCCTTAGAGATCTAAGAACACATGGGATTGTTTTGGCATCCAAATGGATATTTAAAGCATTGAAGGGCAATGAACCATGGAAATTTTTCATTAGAAATAACATTAAAAGATTTGTTATCAAGAAAGGCAAACAATGGAAAGATATACCTTTATGTGATATTGTTATGGGGGATTTTGATTTTGTTAATGTTTGTAGCTTCAGTCGTATGATCATTTAGAATATATATAATATACTTAGATATTGATTAATAATAATATATTATAGTTGTATATATATATATATATATATATATAATATTATATATAATATTATTAAACATATATTATGTAAACTTATATTATTCTAATATATGGTTGATTAATGAAACATTATAAAATTATAATGAATAGACATGTCTCATGAAGGGACATGTCTCTCCTAGCCTGTTTCCCAATATAAATGAAAGAGAGATTGTTGCATTTGAAACACACAGAATATATACAAGCATTGCTATTACATTTGTAGCGATCCTAAACCTCAACATGGTATCAGAGCCAAGTTTCTTTAGAGAAATTTTTACCGCTTAAAGAAAATATCCTAAAAGGCATATAGTTTTTCCCTTGGCTGTGTAGATGTATTGGTTCCTGCAGTTGAATGCCTATATTATTATGAGAAATAATATTCCTGTGTGTAACATGGATTGGGATGGGCGTTATATTCATTTAGAGGCAAAATAGATATTCCTGGAGACAACTACAGAGTCAACGAATAAAACATAACCGATCTGAAAGACATATATGCTATTGAACCAGAGCATTATATTCGATAATACACGTTGAGCATATGAACCAAATTCATTAAAAGCCTTATGGATAAATATCAATTTTTAGAGTCCTTTAAATTATTCATGGGCGCACAAATTAATATCAAATAATATTGATCAGTGCCATAGGATTTCTACTCAATTTTTATTTATTCAAAGCAAAAATTGGAAGCTACAGTAATCATATGTCATAATAAGATAGAAGATTATATTGTTAGGCTATATAAGGAGAACTTACTCACCTCGAGTGGATCGCAAGTGGAGGTTCTTCGCAAATGGATTATATCTTGGGGACCCCTTAACCGCTGTAGAAATGTTATCAAAGTGGTTAGAAGCATAGATGATGATCTCATGGAATGCATCAATTCTAAAGATAACAGAAGATGCATTTGTAAAAGAGGCTTTAGAAACCTTAAACTGATGCAATCGACAGAAGAAAATTTGTTTCTTTACAAAGTAACACTACATGTATACATTATTGAATACAGTGC
>MU225192.1:597894-624052 GCA_018584345.1 Thuja plicata | reverse complement strand
ATAGTTTTGTGATATCTTATCTATTTGTTCATTTCAAATTACATACACATTTACTAAACATTCTTTCAATTACTTAAAGTATTTCAGTTTACAGTTCATGATATATTGCTTTTAGTTAGATTTATTTCAAGTTCCTTGCCATACTTGAGAGACAAGGTTGAAGTGTTTCTCATCTGCTATAAAATGCCTTAATACTTGAAGGATAATTTTAAGGTATAGGCCTACCAGCCTTGGTTCTACAGAGCCAAAATTGCAGAAGTTCCAACCTTACCTTGGTTGTGACTTGTTAGTTGGCCAAATCAATTGGTTTTCCAAGCATTGGATTGGCAAGTTCATAGGAAATCAAATCTGTTGATTTGAGCACCAATAGAATGTACTAACAGTGTACGGTGAATGACACTTCTTGTAATGTACTTGTTGTGGGTCCACAACACACGCCCCATTTTGGCCACTTGGCCTAATGGGGACCCCCTTTTGTATATAATGTTTTGTAGTTTTGGTAGTTTTTCTGGTCTGAATTTGTAATTTGGGTCGTCGTAAGAGTGGTGGCTTAGAGTAGTTTCTTGTTTTCAATAACATGCTGCTAACAAATGCATTTGCATACAGGATACAAAGATGTCAAATCCTCAACCAGTGAAAAGAATGTTGGAAAAGACAACAACTCTGCCAATGAAGTACCATTTCAAAGGATACCACATCCCCCACTAAGGTGGGCAATTTGTGCAATGAGATCACCGATGCAGACATAGGTCATGAATCTATTCCACAAGATACATCATTCAAACATCTCAAAGGAATGATTTTTGCATGTGAACACAGACAAATATTTGCAACAAATGTTCCAATTCAGAGAAAATATGAAGAAAATCATGAATAATATTGGAGAAGTTTAGAATTTTGAAGCATGTCCTTCCGGGTTTAGGGAGAGGCAACAGGGAAAGCTGAATTTATGAAGTTTCTTAGTTCTGATGAAGTCCAAGAAGTTGCAAAGATATTTTTCAAATCTCACCCCAAGATCCTACCAAAAAGTCATTTTGGACTTAGCCATTTTCAAGTCATGTGGTTTTTTACTAGTTTTTCGCACTTTCGCAGTTCAGACTTTCGCTAGATTTTTGGAGTCTGAAAGTCTGAAGTTTTGGATTTTTACTGGACTTTCGCTGTTTCAGACTCTGATAACCTTTTCAGCCCTTTGGACTTTGAAAGTCTAAAAATTTTGGAGTCATAAGGATCCGTACTTAGCGAATTTTGACTAAAGTCAGCTTTCGGCCTTTTGACCCTCCTCAAACGATGCAATTTTCGGCCTTTCGGCCCCCCAGTCCTTTTGGCTTTTGAAGAATTTTGGCCTTTTTGGCCTACGAGAAATTTTGGCTTTTTGGACCTTTCAGCTTCCGAAAAGGCTGAAACTTTCAGATTTCCAGAGTCAGTTCGACACTTGGCCATTTTTTGATACTAAAAACTTCAGAGTAGAGGTCGGGGGCCAAAAATCTGAGTGCTTCCAATGAGATCATCTTTTTGCATGCCAGTTGAACTCCAGATTAGATTGATGGTTAACTTGAGTTTTTTTTGGAAGGACTAAGGGTCCCCTATTAGTTCCCACCGCAAGAAGAACCTCCAGATGAAGATTCCAAGGAAGAACTCCAAGAACCAAGAAGAAGACTCCAGTTCACTGAAGAAACCCTATCTTCTTTCTCTTTCTTTCTTGACGAGTTTGATCCCTCTTGCATGGACAAACTAATTGTAAATGGATTTAAAATCCATGTAAGCTATTCGGTATCAGTTAGCAATAGTTTCTTTTCAGCTAAGCTTTAGTTTTAGTTTATTTTCATAAATTTAGACTCTCTGATGCCCTAATTTTGGCATTTAGAGTTGGTAGATCAAAAACTCTATATATTGTAATCAAATCAATGTAATAAGTGTGGATTCTTAATACAATAAAGATCTACATTTGGTGCTTCATTCGTGGTGTGTAAATTACTGCCATCTATGCAAAATTGGTGAATTGTGTGTATGCATTATTCATTACTTTCAAAGAGCCTCTTGTTTTGTTGCGTTTCGAATTCACGTTTACCATAGTTGGAGTTTGTTGTTGTCTATCTACCTTGCTGTGACGAATGTGTGGAAGGGATCATCTATTGGGCTTAACGATAAATTTGTCTTGTGGGTGCGCACATCTTGGTGGCTTCACGATTTGATAGATTTTGAATATTTTGCACGAGTGAATATATCTTCTCTCCAAATGCTTGCATCCATTGGGTATAGAATTGTGACTTGTCTGATTTATACCTCTTGGGTTTGTTTCAAATCTCCCCACCATTCAATTCGTAAGGAAGAGTTTACAGCGGTTTATGTCCGTACGATTTCGTTTCAATAATTTACTTCATTTCTTGTTACCTTGCTCCTTTAAATTCTATCTCAGTCTAAAAGTAATCACCTCAAAAATACAAAATTGCATTTTTATTTCAAACACTAAATCTTGTTAAAATAGAAAATACCAAAAACAGTACTAAAGATTATTTTGTAGTTTGATGTCTTGAACGTACCAGCAAAGGCCTCCTCATGAACATTCACATTTATCTTCAACTGAGTAACCAAGCAGGTTGTGACCCGACCACGGAGAACCTTGGGAATAACTTCGTTATTCTTTCAAGAGAGGAAATCGAATCTCGAGATCCTAGCAAGTTGGCTTGTGTAAAAACAACGCTCAACAGTACTGACAATGTATGGTGACTTCAACTAATATTTCCACCATATAGATCAAATTTACACAAACAAATAAGACTCATTATCTATATATTCTCACCATCAACTCGAATGAATCGCCAAGAAGAGAAATTGTGTTTTCAAATTATTAAGATATTTCTTAGGTTACATCAAATGTGTCTTCAACTGAAGACTTCACAAATTTGGACCAGGGTGAGGAGTGACTCCCACTAAAACTGTGAATGCCAGAATAGGGAGGATTTTGCACCTTTGAAACGACGTGAACAACATTGAATTCCAACTAGAATTACAAATACACAAGAAAATAAACTCCACAATGATCTCCTACAATGCCAACCATGACCTTATAAAGAGCTCCAAGAAGTTTCTAAAGGCTACAAATAGGCCGACATACTTTATTACTTTTATGTTATAATTAAATTAATTAAAGGAGTTCATAAGATATTATTTAAATTTGGAACCACTTAATTAATTAATTTAATTAAGCCATTTAAATATTTCAGGGACATTACACATACCTTAATATTCACCCCACATACAACCACAACCATTTGTCATCCTATAGCATCATTTATTAGTCACGGTATCAATATTATACTCAATGTGCCTTTATAATGAGTTATCTTATACGGACCCTAGTTTCAATTTCCTTGATAGGGATATCAAAATATTTTAGTAAGGGGGTCATGATTTGATAATAAAATAAATAATAAATATTATAGGGGTGTGGGTTTTTATAAAAGGTTGAGGTAACCCCTAAGATATTTGGTAGCTTCTTTATGACAAATTCTATGACAAGATATTAATGAGGAGTTGCAAGTTGGTATTCATGATAGAGAGGAGACTATTTTGGGGAAAAAATCTCATTAAGTTTTCAATTATTATCTTTAAACGGGAAATTGGGTGTTGAAAATTTAAAACATGTTGCTGCAATATGTTGAGGTTCTTTCTTGTCTTTGAAACATCTATCAATTTATTCTATGTTTTCTGTCATAGTTTGAGCCTTGTGTTCACTTATAGAATTCTTGGATCAAAAAGATTAGAGGACAAAACCTCTTCAATTTCTAGGAGTTTGGAGGTTGAAAACCTTTCGTGATATAAAGGTTGTATTTACACTTAGTTTTGTTTGGATTTCAACATATATTTTGGTATTTTATATTTATGATAAAGCTTGTATTTTTTAAAATGCATCACATTGTGGAATCATATATTTTTTAATATTGAAACAAAATTTTATCGTAGAGGAAGATTTACTCATATTTGTGTGTTATTCTTTGAAGCTTCAACACATGCCTATTATTATTGTAATCCAATATTACATATTTTTAGATATTCTTGTTATTGAAAATTGTATTATTTTTTAAATCCATTATTACATATTTTTAGATATTCTTGTTATTGAAAATTGTATATTTAATAATTATTTACCAACCTTATGATTAGACCTTGTCGTTATAAGATTTGGGTGATCATAAATAATAATATTTACTCACTATATCTAGTCTTACCTCTCCCTCATTGGATTTTTGTGATAAAAAATTGGTAAACAAATTATATTAAGATTGGTGTAGGATAATCAATGGTACTAGAGCTTTGATATTGCTAGTCTAGAAGGTAAACAAAAAATTTGACACTACCAAGTGAAAAAAATAAATAAAAAGCTTAAGAAGTAACAAAAGAAGTTGAAACAAACCATTAATTTAACAAGTGATTAAGATAAAGACGAAGAAAATGACTCCTTCCATGAGACTCTAAGAGGAATTCACTACGAGTAGAAAATAATTATAGAATTAATGACAAAAAATTTATTATATCAAAGCAACATCAAATATCCAAACCATAGAAAAACATATCAAAGAGAAGGGAGCACATTCACATATAATCAAGTTATGGTTAGCTCTATCAAAAATCCAACTAACCACTAATTTTATGATATGATGATAAACAAAGAAAAAAGAAGCTCAAACTACTCTCATAAAGGAAATTGACATAATATTTAAGGAATTCATGCTGGTAGAGCCCTATTGATAGAAGCAATGATGGGAAGAAAGCCTTGTAACAAAAAATTAAATTAATTAAAGTTAAAAAAAATTAAAAAATTAAAAACCCTAATGCCAACATTTGAGTGTTATGCAAAATGGATTTTGAATTTTGAAAATGATGATCCAATGTGAAGCTTAGCTAGAGGTTTCAAAGGTGGGTAAAAGGATAAGGGCCTAATGTTATATTTATCTAGATTACATCTACTTTCATGTATGGTTTTCCTCTCCAATTCCTTCAACCAACCGATTGCATCATATATTACTACTAGCATTTCTATGATCCAGCTTTTAGGTAATTGGTTCAATTGTTGTTGGTCTGTGTCAAATTGCCTGTTGTTTCATGGTAGCCTGGTTTTTTCACTATGCTATTTTCTAATTCTAAACTGGATGTCTTGTACTGTAAAAGTTTTTCTCATATAATAAAAACAATAAACCAGAGATTTTTGCCCTCCCTAGAAAGGAATGGCATCTCAAAGCTTCTAACTGAAACTGATTCAAAAAAATTGTTTTGAGGGTGCTATGAAGGCTTGTGTTCCTGATGGGAAGCTCAATTTTGAGCCAACAATGGCCCTGATCCTTGCAGGGAAGTTCATAGTTTCTTTTGTTCACAATTATAGGGAAAAGACCAAACCTACTGACTTGCATGTAAATCCAGGATCCATGTTTTTCACAAGAACAACAAACACCTAGATATAAGATTCAATAAATAGCGGACAAATCCATTTGAAGTTTTGCAAATATGAAGAACAATTAGCGAACATATTTACCAAGGCATTAGCTAAAGAGATCTTGAGAATTTAAGATAAAGTAGCATTGTAAATGTTGAAGCAATTAATGATAAAAATTAAGTGAGAGTGTGGAACTCCGAGTAAATCCTCAAACAAAACTGAAACATAAACCAGAAATACTTCTAATCAGAAAAAATGCTATTCTTACCGTATCAATCTAAGCCTCTTAAATTCTGTAAGACCACTATAAAAAGAGGCAACTGTGATGGCAGAGGCTCAAACTCTAAAAAGGAATACGATTCACTACTATTCACATGACTGCCATATCTCCACAAAAGAATATTTTCACAGACCTTACTTGCACATTCAGACCCTCCAACTCCATGATAGATGTCGTTTTGATAACAGCTATACACACACACATATATGAGCTTCTCCTACCAAATGTGGAGGGAAACTGTAGGTTGAGCTGGGAAACAAAGTCTCAATATGGGCATTAATAGTATATGTAGTGAGGACCTCTTGGTAGGTGTTATTTTGTATTTGCGACCTTGGAATTATTAAGGCAAAAGTTGGATTTGGGGTTTTTTGATGAAATTGCTTATTGTAGTTGGAGATTTCATGTCTCGAGTTGTGGGTGAATCTTTTGGCTCGAGGAGTTCATGATAGGAGTTGGAATCTTTGTAATTCATCAAACACATTTTTAAAAATTCTAATTTTCTAAGTCGGGCTTTTCTTTTGATGTTTTTAACATTTTGAATTTATAAAGATTGTTGTAGAAACATGTTGGTATCTGTATCAGATGACAATCTAAATTAAGGGAGGGCCTTTGTTTAATCTTTGTTTTCTCGGAACTTGCATTGAAAGGAAATGAATTGGTGGAAAAGACATTGTTTAAAATATTAATTTGGATGATACATATGAATTGGATCGAGGGGCTTTGTGTGTTGATTGTTTAAAAAATATATTTATACTATTTTTATTGTTGTTGGCTTATTTTCAGCAAAATCGGTCTCATTCTCAGATGATTTTAGCTTCGTGTGGGTTTTTATTACTAATAATGCCTTTGAAAAGTTTAATTTGTGAAGAGGCAGTGTCCCGAGATCAGGTTGAACTTGAACTTTGAACCTCAAAGTTCAAGGTTCAGAATTTGAAATGCAAACTCGTCAGTTCAGGAGTACAGGTTCAAAGATGACCATTTAGTTCAAATCTACTGATTCAAAAATGCTAATTCAAAGGTCCGAAGCTGCAATCAAGTAGAGGGTTCAAAGGATAAACATAGTTTTCTCAGTTCCATGTTTGATGTTGTTGGTACAAAGTGGGTGAACTCGGAGGTGCCAAAGAATCAAATAAAACAGAACATTGAAAATTTGATTGAATACCTGTCATGACATTATTTTTCTCTTTCGAATTTAAGCTCTCTCTCCACTTGTGGTCCTTAATGTCGAGGATTTGAGCACCCCTAGAAATCAGTTTCTTGGTCTTGTCAATATCACCCAGACGTGCAGCTGTCCTTAACAAATTGTTTTCATTTCCTACTTTTTCAATGAAATCTTTCTTTTGCTGTAGAATAAAGTCCTTAAGTGGAGAATCGCTTAGATGTTGGTCTGCAGTGCCTAACCCTGCAGCGGAGGCCCACAGCAAAAGCAATTTCATTGACACATTGACAATACCTTCCTTCTCGTTATGAACTGCATAGTGGAGGGGGAGGCAGCCTCTATTGTCTCGAACATCCGGTCTACCCCCGTATTCAATAACCATTTCACAGACACTTTAGTCGGCAAAAAGACATGCACAATGAAGAGCAGTCATTCCTCTGTTATCTTTTGCATTGGCGAACTCTTCTCTTGAATGACATTTGGCAAAAAGACTGCTCACAGTTTCTTTTTCATTAGCCAAAATGGCATGGTGGAGGGGAAGGAGGCCTTCGTTGTCTGGAGCATCCAGCCTTCCTTCGTATTCAAAAACCATTTCACAATAGCTGCAGCAACGTAGCTCTTGTTTCCCTATTTTTTATATGGACTAGGTAACGCAACTTGACACATATACATGGAGGAGCGCATAATTGTTTTTTTTGCTTCCACACGTTTGTGTAATATTGATAATTTGTAAAAGGCCATTCAAAATTGTGGAAATCTTTGATTTTTAGATTGAGTGGCCAAATGTTTAATTTGGCGAAATAAGGATAAGTAGGCCTTGACCCAACATTCATTACGAAAACCCAGGAGATTCAAAAGAGGGAATCAGATTAAGGAGGAAACCCAGGAGGAGAGGCAGGACAGTTAGGAAAATACACAAGAGGAGAGAGACGAAAAAAAGGATAGTCAGGGGAGGGGGAACGAGGAGGATAATCAGAGTCAAGGTTTTGCGGAGTATGGGGAAGATCATTACACCTGCAGCATTACTGGCAAAAACAAGAAAGTTGTTTGGAGGAATTTTGACACAGTCTCTGCTAAAATGGGGATAAAGAGAGAAATGGTTAGGACTTTGGTTAAGGAGAATAAGGAGGGCAGAATCCAGATGGAAGAGTTAATTAATCCTGCTTTGGTGATCTTTAGCGACAATGCGAGGGAGGATCCTCATATGGACGTTCTGAACAATGCAAAAAACAGTGTCATTGATAGCTACAGAACCACGAAATGGACCTACTATGAAATCTATGAGCTGAAAAAAAGAATGGATAGGATGGAGAAAGATAACATAATTAACAATAACAAGAACATTGCAGAGGGTTGGGAGCTGGAAAGCAGAGTGAACGAGCTGAAGAAAAGAGTCGAAAGCATTGAAGACTCAATGGTCAAAATTGATGAGCAAAGCTAAAATATACTAAAGGCTTCAAATGATAATATTAAGGCGATCATCGACAAATTTGAAGAACAAAGAGGGAACAACGAGGATCAGCCGCTGAATAGTGACAGAGAGAAGCTACCAGAAGAGGGAAATAAGAAGAGGACAAGAGAGGTCACCAAGAAGATGGAAAACTAGGAAGCTGACAAAGAGTTGGCTGACCTAAAAGAAGCTGCGGGTAGAATGACCGAGCTAGAGATACGTGTTGCTGAGATTCTCAGAGACATTGCCTGATTTGCTCCCCTGGTTTTATGTTCCTGGTCTTTTTGGGTTTTTGTCCCTGGCTTTCTGTATTTACTGGGACTGTTTTGTTTGGACTGTCTGTTTCATTTTGGTTGTTACTTAACGATTATATGCTCTAGGTTTTTTATGTAACTCTGCTGTAGGGTTTCAGGAACCCATCAAAACCTGTTTTCCTTAATCAAAAACATTCATTACCAAAACACACAAAGCTCGACATAAAAAGACTAAGTCGCAATGACTTCAAAAATAGAGGCAGCGCCCTGTACAATGAAATTGGTTGCGAAGAGCCACTTTACTCCACCACGCAGGTGTTTAGCAACTTTTCAACAAGCGACTGATAATATTGATTAAGTAGCAGAGCCTTTTCAAGGAAAGGGAGAGAGCTCGCCTTCTCAATGGCTGGATATATGGCTCCTCATATTATAACATCCAATTGGGGTTAACATGGGAAAGTCCTGTTGGGACAAGTTCAGTGAGAAGCATAATAAGATCCTGGGGCAATACTTTCAAGAAAGGATAGATGGATATATCGGGCATATAAAACAACAATGTTCAAAATTGAGTTGGATTGAGAAATTTGCTTCTAAAGGAGATACGTCAGATGCTATCTAGAATATTTTATGGTTTTATATTTCCTCCTCTATTGTAGCACGAACCATACGAAGTAGTATTGGTTTACCTATCATAGACTTGTTTACCCGAGGGAAATTTAGAAGAAAAGTATTGAATGAGAATTCCTTGTGTCCTACCTTAGGCTGGGTGCCCCACTCTAATACCTTGTTCACCCATAGTTTGTCTTTTCTTGAGAATTATGGTCAAGATAAAATTCTTAAATTAATAAAAAACCATCACTAAAAGGATTCGAATGCGAAAGAATAAACAACAGATGCAAATTAAATGAGACAAATAAACAACACAGAGACTTATCCTGGTTCACCACAAATGTCTTTACATCCAGACTGTAGATTATTGTATTAATGTAAAAGATCAGATTACAAATGAGCAGAGGCAGCGAATATAAAGTCTTCCAATAATATTACAATCAAGAGTCTTCGAATATGAAGAGTCATAATAAGAGGGAAAAGACAAAAGGGACTGTTGGCCTTCACTTCTCAACAAACTCCCACCTGAAGGACAACCAATGTTGCAACTGATCACCCAATACCCTGATGAAATGTTGATTTATCTATTCTTCACAAGCCCAAGAGAAGTCCTTGCACTTTTGAACTTCTCTTTGGCAACAACCTTTGTGAATATATCTGCCGGATTGATCTTGGTATCAGTTTTGACAACTTTCAACTTTCCTTCTTCAACTGCATGACGAACAAAGTGAGCATGTGCGTCAATGTGTTTAGAGCAATGTTGTGATGAATGATTATGAGCCATGAAGATAGCGCTGCGGCTATCACAAAACATATTATACTCATTTTAATGAACTTTCAAGTCACCAAGTAATCGTTGTAGCCAAATCATTTTCCTTGCCCCTTCGGAAAGAGCCAAGTATTCAGCCTCTGCTAAAGAAAGAGCAATGCAATGTTGCAACCTTGAAGCCCAACTGATAGCAGCTCCAGCAAACATGAAGGTATATCCAGTGGTAGACCTTCGTTTATCCATGTCTCCGGCAAGATTAGAATTAGTGTAACCTTGCAGCTGAACCTTATTTCCTCAAAAATGTAAAGCATAATCTGAAGTTCCTTTTAGATACCTTAGTATCCATTTGATTGCTTCCCAATGAGCATTCCCGGGATTGCTCATGAATCTGCTCACAACTCCCACCACATGGGCAATGTCAGGGTGGGTAGAAACCATTGCATACATAATGCTTCCAACTGCAAATTTATAAGGAATTTTATCCATGAAATCCTTTTCTTCTTGTGTTTTTGGACACAATTTAGAACTTAAGCGGAAATGACTAGCAAGAGGAAGAGGAGTAACTTTTGCACCAGCCATGCCAAACCTCTCAATGACTTTATCAATGTATTGTTTTTGGGATAAGGTAATTTCCCTCTTCTTCCTATCTCTTGTGATTGTCATGCCAAGAATCTTCTTGGCTGCCCCTAAGTCCTTCATGTCAAACTTTCTTGCCAATTTCTCCTTTAACTCATTAACTATTCTTTTATTTGTGTCGGCTACTAACATGTCATCGACATAAAGAAGGAGAATTACGAACTCACCATTAGGAAGTGTCTTGAAGTAGACACATGGGCCTGTTTCACATCTTGTGAAATTGTTTTCAGCCATGAAGCAATAAATTTTATATACTACTGTCTTGGGGCTTGCTTGAGGCCATACAAACTTCGATTTAGCTTGCAATAAAGATGTTCTTTTCCCTTCTTGATGAATCCTTGAGGATGCTCCATGTATAGCTCTTCTTCTACATCACCATGTAGGAATGTGGTCTTCACATCAAGCTGCTCCAACTCAAGATCCCACATTGCCGCTAATCCCAAGACTGTTCGGATAGTTGTCATCTTGACAACCGGTGAGAAGATCTCATTAAAATCTATCCCCTGTTCTTGATCAAACCCCTTTACCACCAATCTGGCCTTGAAGCATTTTCTGCCTTCATCTTCTTCTTTTATCCGGTATACCCACTTGTTTCTAAGTGGTCTTCGATTTGGCGGAAGAGAGACTAAGTCCCAAGTCTGATTCTTCAGTAGAGAATCCATCTCCTCATCATCGTTGTTTGTCATTTCTCACTATTGACATCTTTGAGAGCAGCTTTAAATGTTGATGGTTCTGAAAATTCTGAGACAAGAATTGAAGGCTATGCTTCTTCAGCGAACAATAACTCATAATTAGAAAGTTTAGAGGGAATTTTCCTCTGTCTGGTTGATCTCCTCAATCCTTGAGTTTGATTTGAATCAATACAATATTTCAATTGTAAATCAATGTTGCTTTGAACATTATTTTGATTAATTGACTGAACTTTTTCATTTAGCAGTCTCTGTCCATCAAGCTGAGTATTTTTCTCATTAATCATGTGACCAAGGTCTCCTTTGTGATGCTTGGTAGATAGATGGGAGTGTTGGAGAGAGGACAGTGCCTCTTCTCTATGCGACAGAGAGGAATGACAGACCCAATTTGGTATAGGACTGTGTTGTATTGAATTGGGCTGTGATCCCAAATGTTGAATGGGACTGCGTGGCATATTAAATATTCCCAAATTTGGGAGCAGACTGATTGCGCCAGAGGAGACCGAATGCTGAGGGAGTCTGTCCATAGTATACGCTGGGCCTGTCATTTCTGTTGGTGCTGTCGGATGAGAGAGTCTTATGTTATGCTCTTTGCGCGAGCCATACAACTCACGCGGGCCAGAGTCTCTGTCTTCATGCGGGGCTTGGGGAATATGATGTCGTCCTATCCCATTTGCTACTGCCGCCAAGTCTACAGGACTCCCAAACTCTACTCCACACGGGTCTGCAGGATAGGAAGTGGACAGTGTCTTCCTTGGACCTGTCTTCTTTGTTGTTGTTGTCCTCTCTACTGCTGACGCAAAGTGTGGAATGCTCACCATGGAGTTCTTTACTTCATGCGGAACTTCACTCTCTGCTGCCCCTCCATACTGCGCGAGCTTACCCATATTCATGCACTCCATAGTGCACGGGCTTACAGTGGGCAGCTCACTCTCCCAATCAGCAGTGTTGTCATGAGGAGAATGAAGAATCCTCTGTTCTGCCTACATACTTATTTCTTCATAAGAATCATCTGCCTCTTGTTCAGTAGTAGTATAAGAAGAGGAAGGAGGATATAGAACATAATTCGGTGTATGTGGAGCATGTTGCAGGTGTGTACTAACAAAGGAATCAGTCTGAAATGTGGATGAGGGAACATATTCCCTGTCATGTGTTTCCTCCTCCATAGTTGGAAATATTGATTCATTAAACACCACATACCGACTCTGAATAATTTTCCTTTCAACTGGATTTCACATATGAAAGCCAAATTGATCTTCACCGTAACCCATAAAGATACATTGCTGAGATTTAGAATCCAATTTGCTTCTTTTTTCTTTAGGAACATGAACAAATGCTTGGCAATTGAACACACGGGGATGAGAATAAGAGATTCGCTTGTCCAACCACTCCTCTTCCGGGATACCGAAATCCAACTGAGATGAAGGACATCGATTAATTAGATACACAGCTGTATTGCAAGCCTAAGCCCAAAACTCCTTGCTTAAACCAGCATTAGAAAGCATGCATCGTGCTTTCTCAAGGATGGTTCGGTTGAGTCTTTCCACTGCTCCATTCTCTTGGGGAGTGAAAGGAACAATTTTAATTCTCTAAATACCTTGGTCCGCACAAAAATTGTCAAACTCCAAAGAGAAAAATTCTCCTCCCATTATCCGTTTTCAAGCATTTAATCTTATGGCCACTTTGATTTTCAACAAGTGCTTTGAAAATTTTTAATTTTGAAAACACTTCAGATTTGCGAGAAATCATATAAATCCTTACCTTCCTTGTACAATCGTCAAGAAACGTGACAAAATAATTTGCCCCTCCATGAGAGCTTACCTTCGTGGGACCGAAGACGTCTGAGTGTATCAACTCCAATGGTGTTGTCTTCTTGTCATGGTCATTCTTCAAGAAGCTGACCCGTTTTTGTTTCCCACAAAGGCAATGTTTGCAAAATTCCAAATCTGCGGATTGAAGACAGGGTAATTGATCTCGGTTCAGCATACCCTCAAGGCCTTTCTTACTCATGTGACCCAATATTTGATGCCAAAGGGCGACATTGCTGCCCACAAGAGTCATAGCCGCTCCCACCTCACCAATAGTTTCAACCACATAAAGGCTACCCACTTTATCACCTTTTGCGATAACCATAGAACCACTAGTGACTTTCCATTTGTCTGTGAGAGTGGTGAGAAAGCCTTGTGTATATAGATGACTCATAGAAATCAGATTTTTCCTCAATTTACGAATATGTTGAACATCTTTTAACAACCATTTAAATCCTCCATCTAAATGCAAAACAATATCACCTCTTCCAATAATTTAACACAAATTATTGACCCCCAAATAAACTTTTCCAAACTCACCTTCTTGGTAGTTTGTAAACAAATCCATGCATGAAGTGGCGTGAAAGGAAGCGTCAAAATCTAGAACCCAAGATTCGAATGTTGTGTTGCTTGTGGAAAGGATTAAGATGCCATCATCTCTATCATGAGTTATGTTTGCTCTGCTGTCCAAAATTTTTTGTTGTGCCTTCTTGTATTTTCTACAATCTTTCTTGACATGGCCAGAATTGCCACAAAACCAATAGCCGCCTTCTCTTCCTCTAGATTGCGATCTTCTTGCTGATTGTGGCCGCCGTTTGTAATTATTTTTGCCTCTATGCTGGCTTCTTCCTCTATTCTCAGTGCTGACCATGGTAAGAGCATCACCGGATGGAGTGTCTTTGTTACTTCTTCTCATATCTTCACTAAGTAAAGTGGCAACCACTTCATCGTAGACCAACTTCTTCTTTGTGGAATTTGAAGTGCTAACAGCTGCAACTATGGGATCCCAACTATCGGGTAAGGAACACAACAAGATGATGACTTTGGCTTTGTCATCTTGTGTCATGCCAACTAAGGTTGCTTGACACAATAAAGTATTTAAATCATTTATATGATTTGACATCACAGCCCCTTCCTTCATTTTTAACTTGTAGAGTCTCTTCATAATGAAGATTTTATTTGCAGCCGATGTCGTCTCATACATGCTCTGAAGTTTGTCCCAAATTTCTTTTGTTGTCTTCTCATTCAAGACATTGAACAAGACATTTTGCGATAGCAAAAGAAAGATTGATGTCATCGCTTTATCATCTATTTTCTTCCAATCTTCATCTGACATCGCAGCTGTTTTCCTAGTTTTTCCTTCCAGCTCGATTGATAAATCTTGCTTGATCAACAAGGAACACATCTGCACTTTCCACAGGCTGAAGTTCTTGCCTGTGAATTTCTCCACTTTCGTATCCTCCATCTTTCTGGAAATTCAACCCCGATTTCCAATCTGCACAACCTGTGGTCTAATACCAATTGAAAGGATTCAAATGTGAAAGAATAAATAGCAGACGCAAATTAAATGAGACAAATAAACAACACAGAGATTTATCCTGGTTTACCACAAATGTGGTTACATCCAGATTGCAGATTATTGTATTAATGTAAAAGATCAGATTACAAATGAGCAGAGGCAGCGAATATAAAGTCTTCCAACAATATTACAATCAAGAGTCTTCGAATATGAAGAGTCATAATAAGAGGGAAAAGACAAAAGGGACTGTTGGCCTTCAATTCTCAACAATCACATGGAGAGGATCAAATTTGCCCGAAGGAAACTTAAATGTAGATGATAACCGAAGTCAACGAAACCATCACATAATGCGAGTGGTTTGTCATGGCATAACTATGGGTATCTAGACCATAGAACAGATATCTACGACATGTATAAGAATCATTTCCACTCTCTTTCCACCAACAAACCCAATCTCACATGACATGTATAATTTTAAGTGACACGCTGCATTGAAAAAACTGAGAAAGAAAGATTTAGTTATTACTTTAAGATATTTTAAATATTTTCTAATTGTTTGGTTGCTGGAATTGACCTCGAATTGAAAAATGGGATTCGGTGAATTGGTATAGGTCAATTCTAATTTTAGTCCAAAATGAGCATTATGCCATTCCACCTCAGAACCTGGAATTAGAATTGAGGCATGGAATTGAAATTGAGAATTCAATTTTGAGAAGGGAAACCAATTCCTCTTTTCCAATTCTAGGTCAATTCTAGCAATCAAAAAGTCCATAATAGTGCAATTTGGGTTTTTAGATATAAAAATTATATTAATTTATAATCTAATTATATTCATTGGGTAGTCTATTTATAGAAGGATTGGTGGATAGATTATTCAATATTTAAAGTGATCATGTTTTTTTGTTAAATAGATTTTTGTTGGTTGTTTTATGAATATGATTGTTTGTCAAGCTTTGTTATGAAGTTAATTATGAGTTTGCTATTTATAAATATATTATCTTTTCTTTGAATTTTTTTTGTATGGCTTAAATATTCATATTACTTTACAATTATAGCATTAGTATCATTAGTTTCACATAGGTGTAAGATAATGTGTCTATTTTTATTAAAAAATGAAGTGTTTTTCTTAAAAAATAAATTCTGTAATAATTGAAATAAAAAATTAAAACATTTATATATATAATCTTAATAAGATATAGAAATATGAAATGTAAGATATTCTATCTAGTTTTCAAATATGTAACTTATTTCTATGAAGTTAATTTTGTATAGTATGTATAAAAATCACTTTTTTAAAGTCTTATGTTTTGAGCCAAAACATGTATGTGTATGATCAATATAATTTTACCTAAATGAAAGTATTTTCTAATTTCTTTTGAGGAAAGATGTGTATTATGGAATAATAAAATTATTTTTTAATTAAATTACTATTCCTAAAATTCCCTTTATAGAACAACATTATTTAAAATAAAATAATCATAATAATAATAATATTATTATTATTATCTTGATTATGTAAGGAATGAAGGCTAGAATGATCTAAGTTTCTTTTCAAAAAAAATTATAAAATAAAAGTTATTAAAAAATATTGATACTTGACATTGTGGGTCAATGAGTTGACTCAAAAACTACACAGTTGAATCCTGATAGCAATATCACAACGATACTTGACATTTCAAGTTTATGAATTGTGGGTCAATGAGTTTGACTCAAAAACTACACAGTTGAATCCTGATAGCAATATCACAACGATACTTGACATTTCAAGTTTATGAACCACTTTTCTAATGAATTAATAAATAAACACGTGGAATCAAAATATGATAGCATATATAAAGAAAAAACTAAATATTGTCATCTAGAATGGGTTTTAATTTCATCAAGAAAAAATTAAAAGTTGTCAACCATATAGCTAAAGTATTTTAACTCTTGTTGTTTTCATACCACGGTACTTGTAGATCCAATATCGAAGATCAAGAATTTTCAATCCTAAAACAAAAGCATGGGTTTTAATTTAAGTTTATGAAACATATATCTATTCTAAAAAATAATGAGAATAAATTGTAAATAAAACAAGTACTCGGTTCAATTTAATGGGTACCTATTCAATATGGATAGGAGTCTAGGGTTTCGAGACCCTAATCCTAAACTAATACCCATTTTTTAACAAAATACATACCATTCCTATCAAGACTTTTTTTAGTCACAACACCTCCACTAAAAGTGGACCCATTAGCTTGTACCTACCCTTCCACCATTCTTTTTATCTCTAATGAATTCCTATTAGAGTTTGCTAGAAGAAATACACCTTTTATTCACCTATTAATCTTTTTTGCTTCACCCATCTTAGACCATTTGCAACTCTTTATCTAAATGTTATGTTGGGTCTAAGGTTTGTTCAAACTTCTTTTATTCTCTTCTCAAATATATTATTTATCTTTCACTTCGTAGAATCAACAATTATGTTGACTCTTTAGACTTGCAAGATTAAAGCTCTAATATCATTGTAATATCTTCAACCAATCTTAATATAATATTCACCTTTAAAATATTTATTGATCTCCACAAGCCAAGATTTTTCAACTTTGAAGACTAAATAAATGTGTGAATATCTCAAATGAAGCCAAACACCTCAACATTTAGCACCAAAGCACATGTTTTCAACCCCTTCATTTCCTTTTCATAGATAGAAATTGAAATATTAACCAATTTTTTTTCCCAAAATAGTCTCAATTTGTCATAAATACCAACTTTTAACTCACTCATTTTTTTTGTCATAGATTGTCACAAAGAAGCTATGAAATATCCTAGGGGTTGCCACAACCTTTTTTGAAAATTGTCTCCCTAATATTATCTATTATTTATTTGTTGTTGCTAAGCCATGAATCTTTTATTAAAATAATTTTATATCTCTATCAAGAAAAGAAATGTAGGGCCCACATTAGCTAACTAATTAAAAAGAACCATTACAATGACAACAAGATTGACCAAGATTCACATTTATGATCATGTGGGAAAATGGTTGTCCTTGTATGGAACGTGGATATCAAGATACGTGTGAAGTCATTAACCCCATGAATGAGTGGGGAATGCATAAGATATGTGGGTAAATCTATAGAAGGGTTGTGTATACTTTTTCTTTGTGCCAAATCAAGTTTATGAGCTTAGATTTGTTATGTGGATTTATCCTATATGTGTGGATATTTGTATCTAATTCTGCTTTATGACTCATTTTGCTTATCTTAATCTATTTTTCTCTTTTTCGTTTTGATGTATGGGGACTTCCAATATATTAGAATGCTTGGAAGCATTGCCACTTTGTCATAATGAAACATGTTCACCTAGGCCAATTATTGAAAATGTGTATAAAAGATTGAAGACAACATGCTAACATCTTCAAATGGAGTATACAAATTTGTTACTCTTTATAAATGAACCAAATCTAAATCTTTCATTGTTGATTATGTCTTAAATATTCCTTGTACGAGGGAGGATGATTAAACATGGAAATATATGAAATGAATCCAAATGAATACCTTTAAATATAAACATATAGTATCAAATTATAAAAACATATGTTTGGTCACTTCACAATAATTATACAAAAGAATTAAATTTGAATATAACATTTAGAAAGGTAGTGGTTGAATCTATGACTCAATCATACAAATGACATCAAGGGGACAAATGATGGTAGTTGCATGAAGAGTGAATATTAAAATATGTATAAAATCATACTAAATAAAAATGTATCATCATATGTGTAGATATCGATAGATAAATGCATATTTAAGATTAGAGAAATGGACCAAACTTCTCTATACCTTTACAATGCAGTTGGTCAAAGTTTATATGACGTAGACCCTTAGCATAAAACAAAGAGTCACGTTGAAGTGAATTTTCTGCAGAATAAACAATTGTTACGTTAATTTGAGCCGCTGAAACTCCAGTTGTGTGCATGTTTTATTCAAGCCAGGGTTGAGGTTAAAGAGAATTACAAACGGCAAATGAAATGATTCGTTACGGCAGATAAAGACGAACAACGCAGCCCCGTGTATGAATTGCACTCTGCGACTGATTGCACGGTAGCAAGACTTTGAATTGCAGTAAGCCCATCTTGATATTGATCGACTTGACATCAGATTTGGCCATAATGGCCCCAGTCCTTGAATATGACCCACAAGAGGGTTACACCTATCTGTATCTATTTTTTTATGTGGATTTATAAGGGGGAGGACTTCCGATTTTTTCGATGTGTTTTTGTAGGTGAGTCTAGAGTTTAAAGCTAACGTTTCGGTTTTTGGGTATTCGTGGATCTCTCTATAGAGATTGTCGAGCGCAAAGTGGTCAAAAAGTGTCATTTCAAAAGTGGCGCCCGGTACCTACCCCTAAACCCTCTAATAGGCGACAATAAAATATTCAAAACATAATCACTTTAGACCCATTAACCGATCGCTATTGCACCAATGATCAAATTTGCACTTTATTATTATGATATATTGATATTGTTAGAGAAATCCATTGTTTTTGTTTGTGTTTCTAAATGTAAGAGACATGTTTTCATTTTAATAATGATGTAACCTTTTTGGTGCAAGTTGATGTGTAATAGAAACAAAATTGTACCAATAACCGTATACTGGTAGTGTTTAGTTAATAGTGTCATGGTGCACGGCTATTGAGCGCGTTACTAACACTTATTGAGTTTTTGTGTAGGAAATGACCATTTTGAAGTTGGTTAATGAGAATCTTTATGACAAAACCCTATCACGATTATTAGATCGCTATCATAGCTATTGATTATCGTAATCACAGCTATTGATGATGAACATTTTGTAAGATTGAGAAATGAAATCCAAATGCAATCAATCCTCGTTTTGTGTGGGGGGCTATCTTGGGCTTGACAAGTAATCTCAGTTTGTTCACAATTGAATTGAATTTCGTGTATTAATTGCTCTCAGCAAGGAGTAGAACAGAAGCAATAATTTGAATTGCAGTTGCCCATCTTGGCATTGATTGACTTGACTGCTAGATTGGCCATTGTGCCCACTCATTGAAATTCGACCCAGCATAGGGTTGTAGAGATTGGCTCAATCATTGAAACTCCCAGCTACATCTCTGAGCTTTTAATGTGGCCAAGAAGTCTATATATACAAGATTTTAGAGGGCGTTATGAGACTCTGAGATGAAAGCCAAAGGCAATCAAACCTGAGAATTTTGAAGAAAAAGTATGGAGGAAGGGAGAAACAGAGGCAGCAGCAGCCCTGCTGTTAAGAAGGAATACAAAGGGCGAACAACTCCTTTTGTAGTGGGGGCGTGCATCGTAGCAGCAACAGGGGGCCTTGTCTTTGGCTATGACAACGGAATCTCAGGTTTTTTCAGTTTTTTTCCTGAATTGAATTGAATAAAAGTAAGATCTTTGATGTCCAACAAGTTCATATTTGAACTTTGCAGGAGGAGTGACATCCATGGATCCCTTCCTCATAAAATTCTTCCCGGCCACTTACAAAAAGATGCACCGAAAAGAAGGCCACACTAGCGCTTACTGCAAATTCGACAGCCAGATCTTGACCACCTTCACTTCGTCCATGTATATAGCAGGATTAATAGCTTGTATGGCAGCCTCCTCTGTTACCAGAGCCTACGGACGAAAGCCCTCCATATTGGTGGGCGGTCTCAGCGTTTTGGTAGGCGCTGCTCTCAATGGTGGTGCTCTTAATGTGGGTATGTTGATATTGGGGCGTATCATGTTGGGAATTGGAATTGGTTTTGCCGATCAAGTATGTCTTTTCCCCAATTACAATCACAAGACTTTATCTTTCAATTATTATGTAGTTGCAATCAAATGTCTTGAATTCGTCAGTGTAATGAAATTTATGCTTTGGAGTGTAGGCAGTTCCTCTGTATCTCTCAGAGATGGCACCGAAGCAAATGAGAGGAGCTCTGAACTCAGGGTTCCAATTGTTCGTTGCAGTGGGTGGCCTGTCTGCCAGTCTCACAAACTATGGAACTGCTAAAATCCACAATTGGGGATGGCGTCTGTCCCTTGGTCTAGCGGTCATCCCTGCTGTAATACTGAGCTTAGGAAGTTTGTGGCTCCCAGAGACACCCAACAGTTTGATGGAAAGAGAAGGCCCTGAGAAGGCCAGAGCCATGTTGCAGAGGATCCGCGGGACTGTTGATGTTGAGGAGGAGCTGAGTGACATGATGGAAGCAAAGAAAATATCAGAGACTGTGAAGCATCCCTTGCGGATTATGATGCAGAGGAAATACAGGCCACAGCTTGTGATGGCGGTGGCCATTCCCCTGTTCCAACAGCTCACAGGCATCAATGCCATTGCTTTCTATACTCCGGTGTTGTTTCGCACAATTGGGTTCGAGACAAATGCCTCTCTCATGTCCGCTGTTATAATAGGAGTGATTGGAACAGTGGCTACAGTGCTCTCCATGTTTGCTGTCGACAGGTATGGACGTCGATTCCTGTTTCTGCAAGGGGGAATACAGATGCTTGTTTCACAGGTACTTTACTCTCTGCTCCACGTAACTTGTAAATGGTTCACCTCTGATAGAATCAATCATAATTTCAGATCTCATCTATGTAGTTAACAGTGGTGTTTTATTTTTATTTTTTTATTACAAATAAAAAATTTAGAGTTTTTTTTTATGAATAAATGTATGTATTATCATTTATAAAATGAAGTTCTATCTAAAAAAAAGTGGTAGAAGGTTTGAAGTATAAAAATATGAACAAAGTTGTTAAGTGACTAGAATAGTAGCAAAGGGGAGAGTATGAAGATCACGATCATCTGATTTGTCTCATACATCAACAAAGTTTGAAGTGTTTATGGGAGGGTCCCACCCATTATTATCTTATCTTTCTCTTTTTCTTTTATACTTGAAGCAAATAAAAGTGCAAGAAACAACTAAGAGAACTTGTTGAAATCAAACCAACTAGAAATACACCAATAGACCACCCAAAAGTTCCTCCTACAAACAACTAAAAGGCAAAACATTGGAAACTCAGTAGTGAAATTTGTGTTGCCAAACAAAAAAGCAATATAGGGATCCCATTAAAAGAACAACAAAGCAAATGGTGTGAAATTTGTGTTGCCAAACAAAAATGAGTGCAAATACCACATTTGATTCAAAGTGCTCGAACCATGGACAAGTGGGGAGAGAGCAAAATATATCCTTATCATGGTTTGTAATTCTAGAAATTGGTGTTTGGACACTAGGTACTTCTAATCCTTCCACAAATGTTTGCAAGATCCTAATTTTTTTTAATCATATCAACTGAAATTGCCCTATGATTGTATCAAAAAAATTATGATCGTAATTATAAAGGTGAAACTTGACCTTAGATCCATTCCATGAAAAAAGACTTATAGAAGCTTTGAAGAGAAGGTCTCAAGTGGAGCTCGAACTCCTTTCTTGTGAAATCTCAAGGCACAAATCTGAGGAAACCACACTTAAGGGTGATTGTGATCTTGCAAAGTTAAGCCAAGAAGTTGTGGGTAGGAAGAATTATTTGTAGCTCAATATATCTTGCGTTATTAAATGGTAGATCTACAAGCTTTATAAGAAATAGCCAGTTATTTGAAGGCCTACTTGATATTTTTCTTCTCTTCAAATATAAAGAAAAGAACCATCTACAAAGGTGGCCATTAAAAAGCTAAGTTGACGGGTACATATATACCTCTAACCAACCCTTGATGCATAGAGCGTGTCAAAAGGTAACTAATTCCTTCAATGACAAGCATATAGAGAGTCAAAGCCAAGGGAAAAACTTGTTGAGTGGACCTAAAAAATCCAGAGATATTGAATTGTCAGTCATTTATTGTAATGAAAGTAGAGACATCTACAAAGAGCATGGTAACTAATTAAATGAAGCAATGCTCAAATCCTACAACCTGAAACATGGTCATGATAAGGGGTCATTCAATATGGTCATAGGGCTTAGAAAACTAATTTTGAGGAATAGAGCCTTTTGATGAAAATTCCTAACCTATTCCATACCTTCTCAAACTATAATTATATTTGTGTGCAAAAAGAATGCAGTTAACTAGAAAACACACTCAGAACACAAATACGGTGTGACAATCAAGATTAGACGTAAAGAAGAAATTAAATAAATAGGAAAGAAAACCAATTAAACCCCTGTTGTAGCCTCTTTGTTGCAATGATTTGTCCAGGATATTATGGTTATATGTATGCTCATGGATTCAACAACATAGAAGCATCAGAGTGCTTCATATTTTCTCAAGCTTGGGATCATAACTTGTAAAAGGGATTCACAGGATTTTCACAAGTGTGGCTAAGTTTCTCTCAAAAATGCATGAGTTTGCATAATGGGAGAATTTGATAATGGTTTCAAGGATTTTTATTCAAATATGATAATAGATGGGATAACAAAGATGGATATAAAATATATGGATCCTGAGATTAAAGGAAATGAGAGGATTAAATAGAGGAGTTGAGGAGGTTAAGGCTATCCTGCATTAATGAGGGGTGACCAAATTTCAACCTTAGTGTGGTTGGGAGATGGGGAAAGAGACTTGTCATAAATGACATTTATGTCTCAAAACCCCAAAGTCCAACCTCATTAATAGGGGCTTTTATGGTATTTAGTTGAAGATTGGGATGAAAGAAGAAAAGTGTGACTTTGCTTCTCCAAATCTTTATGGTTTGGATTTGGATGAAAGAAGCAAAGTGTGATTTTGCTTCCCTAATCTTTATGGTTAGCATTGTGCACACAATTAGAAGGGGATTAGGCTAATGACTCAGGTTAATTAGAGGGCAAGTGGGTAGGTTAGGAGAATGCAAGTGGGTATGGATTAGGAGAGGATAAGGATTAATCAGATAAAATAGAGTATTTATGAAGTGGATAGTGGGACGTGGGGGGATTGTGCATTAGGAGTTGTAATGTAGGAAAGAATAGAATATGATGGATTAGGATAAGATGGAGAAAATGAGGGTGGATTGGAATAGGATGGTGTGGATGAGGGATTGAAGTAGGGAAAAGTAGATGGAGAAGTGAGGTAGGATAATGTGGATGGTGGATTTGGGATGGTTGAGGGATCATGGTAATGGATTGTTGGATTAGTGTTAACCAGAGGATTGGGAGTATGTATTAAAGGATAGTAGGATGATGGATTTAGACCAAGGGTGAAGGTGAGAGTGGTGTCTTGCAAAGATGGAGATTGAGATATGACTACGGGAGAATATGTAGGCATGAATGTTGTATGAGGAGGATATGTGGCTGTGATATAGGAGGGAGTTGTGGACTGATGGCCTAACGAATTTCCCTTGTCAAAGGTATGATAAGAAGTGCTAGTGGATATGCATGGAGGCATGATGGGATAGTTTGGAGAAAGCTTTCTAAGGTTTTCAATGTACTCATCGTGATCTACAAGACTCTTATCATCATCAAAATGGGGTGGTGTGGAAGAAAATGTAGGACAACCAAACTCGTCATTGTAGAATTGTGACATAACGATTAGTTCATGAGTTGGATAGGGACAAAGGATGCAAATGGATGAAAGACAAAAGCTCAAATTGGGATGAACAATAAGCTCAGAATGGGATGATAATTAAGCTAAGATTAGGAGGAAGGAATGACTCTGAAGAGGATGGAAAGACAATGAGAGATATGGATGCTATGGGTAGAAATATTCTCTAGGAAAGACTATAACTAGATGATGGTGACATCTAAATGCAAGATAACGAGAGTGTGCTAAGCTAAAAGCTTTTTTGACACTCAGACGTGACTTGAAACACCTAGTGCTGGTTGGATTGAATTTGATAGTAGCCATAGAACAAACTGATGGTCCTAGGCTATAGGATGATCGAAGTAAACTAAACCTATGGATCGAGGTGATATGACAACGATGACGGACAAGTGACTTCAGACAAGACTAGTCTGAAAGAAAGCTATGAGATGATGTCAGATAAAGATATAAGTGTGGCAACTTAGGGATATGAGGTCAGGCATAGAAAAGGTTTTGACTTGGTTGACAAGGATCTTGGATTTTGACTTGGATAATGTTGAGGGATTCCTAAGCAATGCAAATATGGAAGATGTGGATAATTCAAAACTAATATAGACCTAAAATGGACACAAGACTCTTCTCACGAAAGGAGGTAGTTCATGAACCAAAGGATGATGATGACATGATCAAAAGATGTGGACAAGGTAAGTATGTTGAGGTACAAAGGCATATCTATAGAAATAGAAAAACGATCGAAGAACAGGCACATCCGCAAAATGACGAATCCAAGGTTTCACAGAGCGTATCTTGTGAATGACAGATCTTGGGTCTTACAGAGTGTATCTGTGGAACAGTGAATCTGGAGCTTTACAGAGCGAATCTGTAGGATTGTAGGTAGCAAATCTGTCGAACATACTAGCAAATCTGTTGAACAACATGAACAATGACTATGTTAAGTTTTTAGGATAGCTAAAAATGTAATAACACTCTATGTTTATGTGTTTTCCAAATGCGACAATCTCTCTTTCATTTATATTGGGAATGAGGCTAGGAGAGACATGTCCCTTCATGGGACATGTCTATTCATTATTATTTATAAGAAAGGACATGCCCCTTCCCATTAATTATAATTTTATCAATCTTATATGTTCCATCAATTAATTATTAATTAATAATAATATAATAATTTAATATTGAATATTAAATTTCATATGATTTAAAATAATTTAACATATATAATATATTATTATTAATCAACATATATTATATGTATTCTAATGATCATATGACTGAAGCTACAAACAATAACACTCCCTCTTACCTAGGGAGGATGATCAAACAGAATGTGTAGTGGTCTCCTATGTCAACACTTGTGACCCTCACCATAGCTATACAAAACATCAACACTCCCTCTAATTAGCTAGGGAGGATACATCAATCCAATGTCAACACTTATATGACACTTGACAACATCAATCATATGATGTAAGAAATAAAAGCATCATCCTCATGATGTAATCAATAGAAACATAGTCTCAAGATGTGGATTGCCTCCATCGACGATTCTATGCACAAGATATGAGGTGGATTGCCTCCATCGGTGATTCTATCCATAAGCTCTCAGGTGGATTGCCTCAATCGATGATTCTATCCACAAGTTCTATCTATTATGATCTGTTTCATCCATTATAAGATGTCTATCACAATAGAAAATTTCCATCATTTGATATCACATCTGATATCTTGAGTATTGGCCTATCAGAATGTCAACACGTGACATTCACCAAATACTCTGAGTATTGGCCTATCAAAACATCAACATATGATATTCACCAAGTACTAAATAATGTATTGGCCTGCAGAACATCAACACATGATATTCACCAAATACCTATCATATATCTATACAAAAAACTCTTAGACCGTCAATGACATCTAACATTTAGTTGTTGATTTACAAGATATATCTATGCAAACAACTTATAGACCGTCAATTTAATGACATCTAACACTTAGTTGTTTCTTTACAAGATGTATCTATACAAACAACTCATAGACCATCAATTTAA
>MU225192.1:566236-580429 GCA_018584345.1 Thuja plicata | reverse complement strand
CATCGAGGTAAAGAGGCCCAATCCTTTATAGAACCAGCTTTTATTTTTATGGACAGCATCTCTCAATTCGATGGATTCAAATTTAGCAAGAAAATATCCCAACTTGATATCTACCCAAAATATATCTATAAGCCCTATCCAATTATCCAAGGCCCAAACCTTAATATCATCAATTAATAGATCTGGTTTCAAAAATTTACCTATAAGTGCTTTGTCCCGGAGGAGATGAATTTGGTCCTGGAGCAAATGGTCTGGAAAAGTAATCGTTGATGTACACTGGGGGTCAGGACCTTGCTGTAAATCTGGTTGTATCTGTCTTTGTTTAATCCTCCAGGTTTGCAGAGCTTGTATTGGGTTGAAGCTTGTCGTTAGCCGTTGATGTGGTGGAAAAGTTCCAGTTGCTTTTTTCTTCATAAACTTTGACTCCTTCCTAACCTTATCCTTACCCTGAATTCCCCGAATGACTATCGGGGAGCCCGGGGGCGTACCTTCACAGATATCAAATATTTGTTGTTTTTGGAGGAGGCGACCCCTTGTCCTGCTTTTTTGGTTTGGCATATGTCTAAACCTTTTGACACTCGGTCGAAATGGCTTCAGATTTTTTTCCCGCTCCTGATGCTTTTCAAAAAAATCGTGACCCCAAGAAGTAAGCGCCTGTTTGGATGGTACCACTTGTTTCTTAGCTGCTTGCATATTCGTGCCATCATGCTCCAGGGTTTGCTTTGTATTGAAACTGGGCAAGTTAAGATGCAGCGTGTGGTGTCGATTTTTCTCTGATGTTGACGTATACAGATCCTGCTTGTTCAAAGCCCTAGCTTGATTTTTTCCTGATTTCATAATACTAAATCTGGGATTAACGAAGAAGGGTTTTGCTGGTTGGACTATCACTCTTCCTCTAAATATCCTCATAGGATCATCAAATTCCGGTTGCAACATTTTATCATTTATGGGTGGATTTTTCTGAGCAAAGGGGACCGACTGAAACCCTGATGGTTGACTTCTGCGTCTGTTTTCATCTTGTTTAGATCGATTAAAACCCTTATTGCTACTAGAAATTCCTTGTTGAAGGCAATACTTTTCAAACAGTCGACTATGTGGTTGTTGTGGTCCCCTGGTACCGTACATCTGCCATTCCTGCCCAGCCCTATGCCCACCGAAATCTCTTCTCAGATCTCTGCACCCAAATCTCACCATTTTTTCTTATTACAAAAATAGTTATTATAAAAGTTGCCATCATCACTCTTTTATTAACAAACATGTCTATAGTTTGTTTCCCTATGAAGTTTGAAGGATTGAGGATAAGGAAAAATAACCATCTAAACAAAGCTCCAAAGGTCGAGATGAGTTGGAATCTTTCTCTAAATAACTAAGATTGGGGTACTATTATGGGAGCTAAATACCTTAATTATGAAAAATTCTACATGATTGTCTTTGCTTTTGCTTACCTGAGTGGCTTCAGGATACATGGAATAATATCCTCAATCCCCGTAAACTAATTTCTTTGGGCCTTAAATGACTTGTGGAGAATGGTCATCTTATCTTATTTTGGTAAAATAGATGGTTGTCTAATCAACCTCTTTCTACACACCACATTTACAAAGATCTCCACAGCCAGGTTGGAGTTTATTTTGGACTTATGGTCTCAGATTACCTTTCACATAATAATTCTTGGAAGGATATGAGATTGTGCTATCAAAAATAGGTTCACCTATTATGGAAGGCCTCTGTGTTGCAACAACTTGTTCAAATAAACTAGGCTCCCCCTTTCCCTAGGGAAGACATTTTTTTTTAAACCAAGAATCCTAAAGGAATTTTTATGTCAACTTGGCTTACAAAATGCATTCAAAGGAGGATAACAATGGTGGACTGTGGAGGAACGTATGGAGCTCTCAAATTCTCCCTAAAATTAACCTTTTTGGTGGACTAATGCATAATAAAATAGATAACACAATATAATTTTACCAATCATGGTTTTTCCAATTTCCTAATAGATGTGTTCTTTGTAAGAAGGGGAAAGAAATAGTTATATCCTTCTACATTGCCGCTTTTCTCACAAGGTACTTATTGTTCAAAAGCTCCAAATCAATTGGAGAATGAGCAAAATGCTACCCTCCTTACCTATGATTAAGTTGGACATTCTAGCCACCCCCTTATTAGCGAAATATGGAAGCAAATACCTCCTCACCCCTGTTTGAGCCTCTAGAAAGAAAGGAACAATCATATCTTTTAGGATGAAGAAAAGGCTCTGAAGGATATTTTTCATATCTTCTCAAAGATCTTGTAGGACAACACCACTACTTCCCACTCTGTGTGCTCATATTAACCCTGGCCCCATTTGATGATATATTGCAAAGAATTAGAATCTTCCTAATTCTAACTCAAGGTTTGACAATTCTAAGAATATAGCCCAACTCAATACAAGATGGTTACCCCCGCTAGTTGCTTGCTGCAAACTTAATTTTGATGGGGTGGCTTGGGTGACACAACCCCTACTGGAGGGGGGATGTAATAAGATCCTCTACTAGGGCTTTAGTGGACTGTCATGTAAGGGTATTGGCACTGACACTAATTTTTTGGTAGAGTGCATGACTCTTCTTTGGGGAGTCAACTTTGTCCTTTCTAATGGTATTAGGAACCTCATCATGGAGGGTGATTCCAAATTGATTATTAATGTTTTTTACAGGTTCCAACACTTTTGGCTCGACCTTGAAAGACATTGTCAACAACTTTCGTAAACTCCTTATGGGACTTGAATTGTTTGAGATAAAGCACACTTTTAGAGAAGGGAATAAGGTTGTTGATGATATCCCTTGGAGCTATCACATGATCAATTTTAGGCTATGCGTGAACATCTCTCTATTTTGAAAAAGAATTAAATAACACAACAAGGAATAGTATTTAAACTCCATTTTATCATTCCACCACCTCAATTGGTTGTGGATTAACCTCTCAATCATTATTGCAATGTCAAATTCCAAATTGATTTTTGGGTTCTGGATCCTCATAAACATTAAAAGGAGATCTCTCGGCATCTTTTCTCTTTCATCATCTCCAAACACTTGGCAGCAGCCATAGTAAGTCTTTTGGAAGAAACCCATAAAATTATTTACCCACAGTGGTTCCTTATCAGTGATTTTGACAATTATGTTATTTTAAAATTTCTCCTTGTGTTACGATTACGATTTCGTGAATCTCATCACTTAATGAGATATTGAGCTTATAAAAATAGCGAACACTTCCACGTGACATGTGGAACCCAACAGAATTCCTTTCAACGTTTCTCATTTCCTTATTTCCATCTACGAAATAGCGAAGATTCCTCATCTTGTCGTTGTTTCATCACATTTTACTTTTCTCACAAATGTATTTCTAGGGAAATAGCGAAAACTCACCATTTCACGTGTATTGCTTTCTTAGTTAATTAAGACTTCTGCAAAATAGCGAAAAATATATGAATCAAGGGTTTGAACTTGAATGAAGTTTATTTTGGTCAATAGTGGATTTATTATAACAACACCATAGGGTACCACTAATGGGGTGTGAGTGCAATGATAGAGAAACATGAATGCTTCACTCCCGAGCTAGGGATATTCTGAGTTGGTAAAAGAAAATCAAATATAAAATCTTGGTGATGACTAATGAAAAATAATTATGAGAAAAGGTTAACTAAGAGCACTTAATGTCATCTAATTTAATAGGAAAAAATTAAGTTCTGCCAAAATTTTAAACTTCTAGCAATGACTCTTTTAGGGGATGTATGTCCCTAGTGGGCATAGCAAGAATCTAGTTATCTCTAGTAGGAGTAGACCAAAATGAAATGCAATATATATAATGGTAGGGTAGGAAAATATAAATGAAATGATTATAATGAAGCCTATTCTAATGTGCATGGAAACTAACTCTTTTTTTTTTAAAAAGATTTTTTTCAACAATTATCCATGCACTTGCAACTATTGAAATTCTCCTATAGTAGTTTGAAGGTAATAATAATTTTATATAGCTTTGGAGGTGACTATTTATGGTCCAATCCACAATGCTTCAAACTTTCCATGCTTCCCTTTATCCTAATTATGAGCATTCCACATTAGGATCCAATCTTCCTCTTCAAACTTCCTGTCTTTTAACTTTTTATCGTGCAAATATTTTACCTATTGCTGAATTCTGGCATTTTTTTGTTGAGCATTCCTTCTGATTTTATCCAATCCAATAAGCTACTCAAATCTTTCCTCAATAGGATCAATAATTTCTAAATCTTCATCCATAATGAATTTGTATACTGGTAACAAATTGTCCAGAGGTAACTTGGATTTCTTTCCATATACCAAATCAAAAGGGGATTTTACAATGGATTTCTTAATAGTGATCCTATCTGCCCACAATGCTAGATTTAGTTTAGGATCTCAGGCCCTCTTTTTATTTTCAAGCATTCTCCTTATGATTTTCATAATATTTTTGTTACTTGATTATTCTTGTCCATTTCCCTGTGAATGGTAAGGTGATGCATGAGAAAGTGTTATAATCCTCATAAAAGTTGTTAAATTTATCTGACCTAAAACACGTGCCATTGTTTGTGATGAGCTTGTTCGATACACCAAACCTAGTCAGAATATTTTCCATGAGAAATTTTATCACAATCTTACTAGTTGATTGCCTAGTGGGAATTGCCTCTACCCACTTAGTGAAGTAAGTAGCGGCCACCAGAATCCATTTGTGACACCCACTTGATTTATTCATTATATCACCTATGAAATCAAGACCCCATTGCTGAAAGGGCTCCACAACCTGCATTGACCTTAAAGGCAAAGCTCCCTGATATCTCAACTTTACTGAAAATCTCTGGCAAGCCTCACACTTCTTGATATAATTATAGAAATAATTAAATATACACGACCAATAATATCTAGCTTTCAGTATCTTATGAGCTGTGGTGTTGGCCGAAAAATGATCACCACATATGTCATCATGCATTTCCTTCCATACTACTTTTGACTGATATTCATCTAAACACAACATAAGTACTCCTTAGTTTTTCCAATATAAATCTCCCTCAATCAACACATATTTAGATGCTTGCATCTTTAGGGATCTTTTTTTATTTTAATTTAACCCCTTTGAACATTTCATATGTATTAAACAAAATACAATATTTTGGTATCAAGGAATTCTTTCAATACTTAATACAACACGTTCTAAATTGACATAATTTACCTGAGATGCTTCCATGTTGGATTCTACCATCAATTTTGATAACCCTTTCCATCTTACAATCTTTGTTATATGGATATTTATATTGAACTCTTACACTTGGTTTATCCATTTGCACCTTCTACAGTCACCTCAAATTGACTGAATATATCCTTAACATCTACATTAGGGACATAAGCTACCACTTCATCTCTAACTAAATATGGTATGAAAGAATTCACTACTTTAACCAATGCACATGCCTATTTCTCATTAATATCATATCTTAATTCAGAATCCTACAGGGATTTACTAAAAAAGGCAATTGGCTATTTATGGCCTTCCTTGTTCTTTTGCAACATGATTGCAACAAATGTATAATAAGAGACAAAAGAGAAGATTTTGAATGGTTTGGAAAAGTCAAGGGATTTTAACATAGGGGATTCTTTGATTGCTCTCTTTATGTCAACAAAAGGATTTAGTGCCTCTGATGTCCAATCCAACTTTTCACCCCTTTTCAGCATTGTAGAAATTGGCTTAAGAATTTCTGCAAAGTTTGAGATGAATCTCCTCACAAAATTGATCAACTGAAAAAAAAAATATTGATTTTTTTTTACTATTTTGGGAATGGGGATTTTGTCAATGGAAGCAACTCTTTGAGCGTCTAATCTTTCAAATTCTTTGGACACTACATGTCCTAATAATTTCCCCTCTGCGACACCAAAATGACACTTCTTGGGATTTAGTGATATCTGATATTCTAAATCCTTCATGAAGACATTTTCCAAGTGATTACAATGGTCTTCATCTTATTTATAGTAGGCAGTTAAGTCATCTGTATACACCACCATGATTACATCAATTAATTCTGCAAATGCTACATCCATGGCCCCTGCATTGGTTAAACCAAAAGGCATCCTTACATACACATATGTGCCCCAAGATGTGGTGATTTTTGTTTTATATTATTTAGATTATTTTACTTTGACCTAGTTATACCCTGAGAAACCATCCATCATTGACAATAATTCACAACATGTGACCTTTTACAATAAGGCCTCCATAATTGGAAGCACATAGTTATCTTTCAAGGATGACATGTTCAAGTTTCTGAAGTCCACACACAACCGATTGTCTCCATCCTTTTTTCTAACTGTCACCAAATTAGACACCCATGTTTAATGTCTTTTAATTATACCTTCATCCCTAAGCTTCATTAATTCCTCTTGACTTTCAAGGCTAGGGTAGGATTAATTGGTCGTTGCCTCTTCCTGAGTGGTTTAGCATTAGGTTTCAGTAGAGTTTTATGTTGGAATAAATCCTCCCTATAAACTTTCAGGTCATCATAAGGACATGAAAACACATGCCTATACTTTCTTAATAGTGTTATTAAGTTCTCCTTAATATTTGGAGTGAGCTTTCTATCAATGTAGACATTCTTGGGTGTATTTTTTGTTCCAAGGTTTATCTTTTCAACATCTTATTTGTTCGGTGCTATCTATATATCTATCTTGTCATCTTTATCAAAAACTCTCTCCAGTGCCACTAGTCCTCTGGGAATTTTATTTGTTTTTAATTGCACTATTTCCTTCCCAAAAATAATCTCTTTTTCATTTATTTCCTCTACATAGGCATTTGTTTCTTGGTGCCCCCATCTCCATGATGGCTTTAACATTTGTGGGATCCACCTCTATTCCTTTTGTTGAAACAATTTACCCTAGTAATTTTCCTCATTTGACTCCAAATACACACTTTTTTTGATTTAATCTCACTTTGAATTTGTCCAACCTTGTGAAGATTTTGTCTAGGATTGGTAAATGTTCATCTCTTGTATAAGATTTTTATAAAATTTCATTTACATAATCTTCCATGAATGTGTGCGTCATGTCATGAAAATGGTTTTCATAGATCTTTGGTATGTAGCTCCCACATTTTTTAGACCAAATGGAATTATATTCTCAAAAAAGGTACCCCATACACATGTAACAACATTTTCATCTTGATCCTCGGGTGCTATCTTTATCTGATTGTATCCTAAAAAGTCATCCATTAATGAAAACATTAAATGTCCTATCGTGAGCTCCACTATTGTATCAATGTTTGGAAGAGGAAAATAATCTTTGGGACATGACTTGTTCAAATCTCATAAATCTATACAAATTCTTATTCTTTTATCAGGTTTGGAAATAGGTACTATATTTGAAATCCATTCTGAATATGTAATAGGTCTAATAAACCCTTTATCCAAGAGCTTTTTCAATTATGCTTTAACCAACAAGGCTATGTGTGAATGCATTTTTCTCAACTTTTGTTTGGTCTTAACTCTCAGAGCCCAATAAGGCTATGTGTGGATGCATTTTTCTCAACTTTTGTTTGATGGTCTTAACTCCCAGAGCTATATTCAAATGGTGAATAATTAGGTTTGGATCTAGCCCTAGCATATTAGCATATGAACATGCAAAATTGACTTTTATTTCCTTGAAAAAGTCAATGAATTGATCCCTTTCCTCTTTGGACAAAGATGTTTCTAAATTGATGATCTTAGGCTCTTCCTCGGTTCCAATGTTTATCTTTTTTGTGGGCTCAACCTTTATATAGATGACCTTTCTTCATAATGTTTGGGTAAAGTGTCAATATTCTCATATTTAGGTGCCTCAATTGGGTTTTCACCTTCGGATGTGTCTTTTATTAAATTACATTTTCCTAATCTAGTACTGCCACATAATGGTTCTCACCACTAGATCTTTTTTTGTGACTAAGAAACTTGACACTTCCCCCATTGTTTCTTCTCTATATAATCCTTGGGTGGAAGATGGTTCAACCGCATTGAAGTATATGGAAATAGAATGGTCATTTATAAAGGTGTTTATTTCATTTGGCTCAATTTGATCCCAATAAATGAGTTCGGGATGAATAAGGGGTAAAGAATCATTAGCTGGATTTAGGTCCATTGGGGTTAGGGTCCTGACTTCGTTATAATTTGGTTCATACATTGTATCATCAAGATCTATGATGTGATATTTTTCAAGATAGTCCATAGAGTTTGGTTCTATTTCTTCCTCGCTAGAATAATATTGAACGTATTGTGGATTTAAATATTATAAAGTAACCTAGAGCCTTTTCCCTCTAAGAATGTAGGTATGTGTGGCTCTCCTACCCATTATTTATTTTAAATTTGTGCTTCCTTTGATGTAGGTGTATATGAGTGTATCACATCAACTTCCTTATCATGACACGACTCTTCAAATACGAAATCTCATTCCCATTTTGTTAAATCATTATCACCATATGATTCTACTTTGGCTATTTTCTCATACATTGAAGGACTTTCTTTTCTATATTCTCTTGTTCTAGATACCCTACTCCAGGTTTCTCTTGGCTAGACCTCCAAGTGGTTTGTATGGGTTCCAATAATCCTTCATTTCTTCTACCAAGAGGATTATTCTGATGATAACCCATTTTTTCATTATTTGAAATCCTTTCCCATATTGATGTGTGGGAATTCTAATATGTTGAACCCTTTGATTTGACTCTTCCTCATCTTTGTATAGACAATTTAGAATTTTTTTAATCTTCTTCTATCTCCATGGATGTACTAGCCCTTACAAAATTGTCATTATACCTTTGAGGACTTTAAGTAGATGGTTTGCCATGTGACTTAGGAGAAATTGGTAAATTAACCATAGATAAGGAATATTCTCTTGTCCCTTTCTGATGAAGCTTGCATTTATTCTCAAAGCATTTCATTAGTGTATCCATGTTTTGATAGTGTGGTTCCTTTTCTTTCCCTTTTTCTAACTAGGTATCTTTTGATTCCTTTTTTCCTTGGTTAGAAGCATTTGAACTAGAGGATCTAGGATTTCCATAATTTAAATGTAAAAGACAAACCCTCTCTTTACCCTTGTTTGATATGGATGGACTAGTATTTTCACTATTTGAACTAGTGAAATCATATTTTTCCTTATCTTTGGATGAATACCTTGTAATAAGAGTTTCTTATTTATCTTTTCCTTGGCATGAATTTGACGTGGAAGCCTCACTATTATGTGGTACAAAAAAATCTATAACCGGATTGATATTATTACAATATTAGTAAGGGTTAAGGTCATCACTAATTCTTATTTCTTGTCCAAGATAAGGGAACTTCACACATTGATGTTAAGTAGAAGAAACATCTTTCATTTCATGTATCCATGGCCTACCCAACAATATTTTGTAGGTCAACTTGACGTCTTATACTTGGTACATTGTTTCCTTTTCAATAGGTCTCACTCGAATTGGTATAATTACCATGCCTTTGGAAGATATTTCCTCACCATCATAAGCTTTTATGATTATCTTCCTTTTTGGATCCACACCATTTTCAAAGTATCCCAATGCTTTAACGAGGTTAAAAGTACATATATTTAAACGAGCCCCTCCATCTATGAAGACTCTCTTGACCCTATGCTTTTGGATTAGGACTTCAATTTGTAAGGGAAATTTTTGAGGATGATTTAAGGACACATCATCTTTCTCGGAAGAGGATAGGAAATGTGGTGCAGTAATATTACTAACCATGTTTTTAAATTTTTATACAAACAAATTATTAGGGACCATTGTATCAATCAAGGCTTTTTCCAAAATTTCTTTATGCGATGGTGAAAGTTTTACCAACTCCAAAATTGATATTTGTGTTGGAGTCTTTTGGAGTTGCTCCACTAGATTATATTGTTTTGATAGAAAATATGGAGGATTAGGCCTACTTTTCATGTTAGAGGTTCCTTGTAAGGTGACTTTTGATGCTTTCCCCCTAGTGATGACATTGGTGGGCTCTTTATTTTGTTTACCTTTTACCACTATGACATTGATGGTATTTTCAAAACCAGATAAATAATTGATAGTATTGTCATAAGTATGGGAAAAATTCACTTTTTTTGTTTCCCTTTTTGTCATTTTGATTCATGTTGGAAGATTTTCCTATTTCATGGTTTAAAAAAGGAGTTTTGAAAGTTGTATGATCTTCATTGCTTGTACCTCCCTCTACGTCCATAGTACTATCGTCAATATGATCTTGAACCACATGCTTTAATCACATACATTCATTGGTCTTATGTCCCTCATTCCTACAATATTCACAACGACATGAGCAATTCCACCATGAGAGTTTGACTTCGGGTTTGGAGCCTCTTGAGTTGAGTAGAGTTATGAATTTGTTTGCAATAAGTGTTCTTAAAGCCTTTTCAAGGGGTTCTCCCAATGGAGTGAATTTCCTTTGTGGTGAAGTGAATTGGGACATAAATGGTGGTTTGGGTTTGTTGTTTCCTTGATTATTATTTTTGTTGTTGTTGTTGAACGAGTTGTTGTTGGGTGGATTGATGTTGTTCGCTTGGTGGCTATAATTGCTAGAAAGATAGAATGACTTAGGTTTGATATTTTTTGCTTCTACCACTCCATCGTTGACTAGATTCTTATTGTTGTTTTTCAACCAAAACTTAGGATTTTCATTGTGGTTATTGGGTGAGGGATTATTCTTGTAAGCATTGTTATTGTTTGAAAAACCCTTGTTATCTTTGTATAACTTAAGTTCACCCTTCTTTACCAAATCTTCTTCTATTTTGAAACTATTTTCAATCACTTTATCAAAATACAGTGGACGTTGGAGTTTTATCCAATAATTCATTCACTATTCAAATTTTTAATAAATATGTCCATATTCTCCTTTTCTAGTATGCTTCTTGGGTATTTTGCAAATATTTTTCTCCAACGTTGTAGGAAAGTAAAAAATGCTTCTCCATTTTTCTGTTTAGTGTTGTCTAAATCTAGCATGGTTACTTAATACTCAATATTATAGGAATATTTGGTCATAAACTTAGAGACCAATTCTTCAAATGTTTTAATTCTCTCAACAGTTAAGGTTTTCTTCTTAAAAAAATACCTTCAATGTGTTTTTAATCAATATAAGAAGTTTTAGGAACTCATAATCAATGCTAATTTTACTTTCCCACAATGTTTTGACAATTTTGACTTGTAATGAAAATGGCTTAACTGACTTGACTATCTCAAAATAGTAAATTCTCACTTTGTTTTGACTGAAATGAGAAAAGCTCCAAAAAGGGTATTTGAAAATGCTTTGGTTTTGACTAGAAGATTCTGTAAGTACTGATTGTTTTGATTTTTCAATTTATAGGTGTTGTTTTAAGTGGTACAAGTGTTGTTTTAATATGCATATGTGCTATAAGACAAGTTATAGGTGCTATTTCACTATGTTAAGGAGCTAAACAAATGTGTATACGCGCAAATCTGTAGGATTTTGTTGCAATATTGTGAATTTTAATTATTTTTAATTAAATTTTGATCTCAAATGACTCCTTTCTTCTAATGTTTTGGATTTTCAAACTCAGCAAGCACAAGAAAAATGTTTTCCAGCCCTTAAATCTATACAAAAGTGTATGTTCTCGAATGTTTTAACGGTGTCTTCACATGAAAAACACTTCAATCAATCTACCTAAGGTTGAATTTGTCTTTAGATGGCTTAATAGGTAGGCTTACTATTTTAACAAGGATTTAGTTAAGATTTCATTCAAAGATATTTTCTTTTACCTCTCTTTTGAGACCTTCCCACCACATGCCAAGAAGGTTTTGCACAATTTGTGAGGACTACTAGAGGAAGGCTATCACATCACTCTTTATCCTTCACCCCATTAAGGATGAAGGCATTTAATTTTATAGAGGGTTGGAGAACCATAGCTAAAATAGGATTCCCTCTTACTATCCTTGTTAAGGAAAATCTCAGGAGGAGGGCCCACTAAGGTTTGAAATAAAAGATGTACTACTTGAAAGCAAATCTGAGAGAAAGGTAGGTCTAGGATTTTGATCACCCTAAGAAAATTGAGAGAATTGTTGGCATAAATGATTCATATCTTGATTGAGTGATGATTCGTATAGGTGTGATGACAAGAAGATCAGTTATTGTGTTGTCATTGATGTCAACTTGGTATTGTATTTGTTGACAGTGTTCATAATGTTCTGCTAAGTATTTGTGCAGATGAATTATGTGTTACAGTAATAATTGGACTATGTGATCATTGTTGGAGACTCAGGGATGTCTCTCAATTCATTATATGATCGTGTATGTTGGAAACAAAAATGGAGCAAGTTATGGTCGATTGAAGGGCAACAGGGCAGACTGAAGATTAGACAGTGACAAACAGTGAATGGTTTGATTGTTCTATCAAAACAGTATGGCTCCAAGTGTTGTGGTCATGATATGATTATCTTGACTAAGATATGTTATTCATACTATGATCGCTACAGGATTGGAACACTGAAAGGCATCATTTCAGTTGACGGAAGATCATTATGTCCAAGATAAAAAAATGTTTCAATAGGTTTGAGCAGTTGGTGTTATATCGGTAAGAGGTGATGATGTGATCAGTTGCAGTGGATGTTTTTAAGATCTAGGTGTCAAGGTTGTTAGAAACACTGAGAGGGGGGGGGGGGTTGAATCAGTGTTTGTCTATATAATACATTTCTACAATTTAAACATAAATCAAACATTCATTTAATGAAGCTTAACATAAGAACTCATAACACATGATATGATTATGGGGAAACCTTGATCAGAGGAAAACTCCGGTGGGAATTAGTACCCACAAATATTGCACTAGTATAATGAACCTATTAAAGTTCCTTTGCCCTATTAGGAGCAGTCTTTACAATGCAAGTACAATGACCTGGTTAAAGGTCTGACCCTGTTAGGAGTCTTTTACAAAACCCTGTTAAAGGTATATGGATCACTACCCAATAAGATGAAGGCTACAACCTTCTGATAGTTGATATACACAATATCAAAAGTGAACTTCTGTGATGACACTGTTGTCTGATCAGTTCTGTGTATGCGCGAATGCTCTTACTCTCTTAAAGAGTTTTATCATATACTGAATTCATCATACTACTCTTCTATATCTTCCTCTTACATCATAATTTGACATTTGTAACATAACTTTACATTACATACTTATATGTTCATATCTGAATAGGCGCAACCCAAAACAAGACTCTAGTCGGCCCTAAAACATAATACACAATGCTTCCGAACAAGTCGGCTTAAGCGTCTTTACAAAAATACTAATTACATCATTACAAACATATAATCAAAGGTGCTTAGCCATTACATAACAAAATAACTCACGTTGATCAAAACACTAGTCGGCTTTCATGCTCTGTCTTCTGGACTGCTGGTGTACTGATCTGTCTGTAACTTCTCCGTACTATCATGTCATACCATGTGTGTCTAGAATTGGTATGTAGACATCCCATAGAACATATATCTAAATGCGCATACTCTGATTTGATCTCTCGCACGTGCACTGATGTGCTGATCGCTGAATATCTCTGTCTACCCTGTTACCGTACTTAGTCATTTTTCCTTCTGAGTTATCTTTGACAAAAACTTAGTATGAATTTGTTGCCATGATGACAACACAAAAATAGTCATATGTCCTCTAGGAGTCAACTTGTCAACAATCTCCCCCTTTGTCATTTATGGCAACAAAGGAATGTGGCCAAGTTTCCCAAAATGACTTAACACAAAAAAATAACTGTATATCATAACATCTTTTATATATATACATATACTGCTCTTTTATATATACACATTCTCTATTACTCCCCCTTTGACATTAATGACAAAGGTGTACAAAAACTTGTGAATCTCAAGATACTTATTCCATGTAGACTTCAGGGTACACAATCTGAAGAGATTGGATCTCTTTCTGCCAAAATACTTTCATTGCATCAACTTTTTGTAGATGCGCGCATAATGCATATGTCAGCTTCTCCATTTTTATCAAATCTATGCAAGGACTTTGATCATATGTCACAATGGTAGCATCAATCTGTTTGATGTTCTCATTTAGGACTGCTAGAGAGGGTGCAAGTGCATTTCTCAACTGAGTTTGTCTGACTCTTATCTTGCTGATTTCCAACTTAGCCTTTTCAATTTTGTCTAGCTGACCTTGATAGACA
>MU225192.1:551993-562758 GCA_018584345.1 Thuja plicata | reverse complement strand
TTCTTCAAATAGTGATTTCTTAGGATCCTCTTGCTTTTGAGTTCTGGATCTACAAAACCTTGAGATGTGTCCAGCCTTTCCACATGCGTGACAAATGATAGGAGGTCTGATGCTCTTGTTCATCATGTTGCACTGCTTTGCTGTGTGTCCATTGTAGTTACATATCTGACATGTACTTTTCTGCAAATTTCTTTGAGGTTGATTTCTCTGATTGTTTTGATTCATTCTTCTTTGATTATGATGTGACTGATTTCTTTGATTTGTTCTGCAATGTATAGCCCTGTGACCAAATTTATTACAGGAGAAACAGTAACCATTGAAAGGTCTTACCTCTTTGCAATCTTTTGCCAAATGACCATGTTTGTTACATGCATAACACGTTCTGTTAACTTGCTTGATTTCCCCTTTAGGTGGATCTATTTTAATCTCTGCAACATTTTCAAATTTCTTTGCTTCTAAAGATTCTTCATGTGCTTTCTTTCTTTCTTGTAATGAATTGATTTCAATTTGTGCTACACTGTATCCAAGACCAGTAGTGTCACCTTTTTTATTTTGTGCAATAAGCTGAGTTTGAAGTGAATCAGAACTTGTGTGGAGTTTATCAATCTTATCTTTTGCTTCTGTTAATTCAGATTCCAACTTCTTCTTTATGTTTTCCAATTCCAGGACTTTCATGTTTGCTTTCAATAGTTCATCTAGTTGTTTGTTTTCTTTGATCTTTTCTTCAATAGCAATTTGACTGTATGTTAGCTGTTCATCTAGATTTTCAATTTTATCTTTCAGAGACATATTCTCTTCATTGAGATTTTTGATCATTTTCCCTAAATCACTTGTAGAACAATCTTTCAAATATTTTCTTAATTTCTTGATAAGCATTTGTGAGCCATCAACTTCCACTCTAAGTTCTTCATTTTCTTTTTTGGATCTATCAAGATCTTCAAGAGTTGCTTCAAGATTCTTTTTCAAATGTTTTTCTTCTGCTGAGTCGATGATCTCCTCAAGTGGTTAAAATTTCTTTTAAGAGGACCAGAGCTTTGATACCAATTGTTAGAAACACTGAGAGGGGGGGATGAATCAATGTTTGTCTATATAATACTTTTCTGCAATTTAAACATAAATCAAACATTCATTTAATGAAGCTTAACATAAGAACTCATAACACATGATATGATTACGGGGAAACCTTGATCAGAGGAAAACCTCGGTGGGAATTAGTACCCACAAATATTGTACTAGTATAATGAACCTGTTAAAGTTCCTTTGCCCTGTTAGGAGCAGTCTTTACAATGCAAGTACAATGACCTAGTTAAAGGTGTGACCCTGTTAGGATTCTTTTACAAAAACCTGTTAAAGGTATATGGCTCACTACCCAATAAGATGAAGGCTACAACCTTCTGATAGTTGATATACACTATATCAAAAGTGAACTATTGTGATGACACTGTTGTCTGATCAGTTCCGTGTATGCGTGAATGATCTTACTCTCTTAAAGAGCTTTATCATATACTAACTTCATCATACTGCTCTTCTATATCTTCCTCTTACATCATAATTTGACATTTGTAACATAACTTTACATTACATACTTATATGTTCATATCTGAATAGGCGCGACCTAAAACAAGACTCTAGTCGGCCCTAAAACATAATACACAACGCTTCCAAACAAGTCAGCTTAAGTGTGTCTACAACAATACTAATTACATCATTACAAACATATAATCAAAGGTACTTAGCCATTACATAACAAAATAACTCACGCTGATCAAAACACTAGTCGGCTTTCATGCTCTGTCTTCTGGACTGCTAGTGTACTGATCTGTCTGTAACTTCTCCGTACTATCATGTCATACCATTCATGTCTAGACTTAGTATGTAGACATCCCATAGAACATATATCTAAATGTGCATACTCTGATTCGATCTCTCACACGTGCGCTGATGTGTTGATCGTTGAATATCTCTGTCTGCCATGTTACCGTACTTAGTCATTTTTCCTTTTGAGTTATCTTTGACATAAACTTAGTATGACTTTGTTGCCATGATGACAACACAAAAATAGTCATATGTCCTCTAGGAGTCAACTTGTCAACGAAGGTGACATGGAATAACAGATTTGTAATGTTGATATGCTATTTCATTGTTCGAGGTGATCAGATCTATCAAGTTTTGGAAGTGTGTTAGGGAAGTCAAATAAAGTTTGACTATTCTTGGTTTAAATCGATGTGCAATGAGTCTTATGGTCAACCTAGATTTGTAATTGAATGTTCTAGATTGATAATATGTTTTAAGTTTCAAGGATTGAGTGGGAATTATTGTAATGAATGAAATTCAAATGTAATACATTTTGTAAGGTGGCTAATTCCCTAATGAACATGTAATGTATTTATATGTAAATCAATGAATTATAAAATTGTAGATCGTGGATGCGAAGGTGCAGTCGAGTGAAGAGCGAAGATTGTCTGCAAGAAGTAGAAGTATTGTGCTGAATTAGATATGAACAAGCAGAGGAAGAGTGTTACACCCAGATCATTGTACTTGTTTTATCCTAATAGGTTCTGCAAGAAAATCCCTTAATCGAGTAGATGCTAATAGGTTTGAGAAGTAAATCCTTTAACTTGGTGGCTCTTTAATTAGGGTTTAAATCCTTTAACAAGGTTACTCATAATAGGGTAAAGCTCCTAACAATGCTAGAGGCAAATCCCTTGACCGAGTTACTCTTAACAAGGTCTCCTCCTAATAGGGCATCATTGTAAGCTTCTAATAGGGATAGACCTTTAACAGAGGACATTTAAAAAGAGCACAATACTTGTGGGTACTAATTCCCACCGTATTTTTCCCTATAACCAAGGGTTTCTACAAGAAAATTATTGTTGTCACTTTGGTGCATATTGGGATGTTTATTTGGTCACTTTTTTTATTGTTGCATAAGGTTTAAAGTTAACGAATGTTGTTAATGTGTTGAATGGATTGTGAAAAATTCTAATATGATAGATTACTAATTCACCCCCCCATTAATCTTGGACCTTATAGTATTAAAAATTGGTATCAGAGCCTAGTTCCTCTTTGTGGTGAGCTTAACAGATTGAGGAAAAGATCCAATGATGAAGAAGGAAGGTCCTAAGTTCACAAGAGACAACTACACAATATAGAGCAACATGATGAAGATCTATCTGAAAGGCATGGGGTCATAGTTCTTGAATCATGTGGTAACAAAATGTAATGTTCCTACCGAGACTCTTACTACAGAAAAATTGTAGGAGCAATAGGAGAACATGAAAGCATTGGAGGCTATAGTAAGTACTCTAGATGGTACTGAATTTATTGGTGTACATGGACTTGAGACTGCTTATGAGGTTTGGAAAAATTTAAAGCTAATATATGGTGGAGACATGAATGTGCAAAAAGATAGGGTAGACAGTTTGAAGGGAAAATATGTTGACATGAAAATGGTGGAAGGTGAGAACATTTCTCAATATGGTCAAAGGATAAAGGAAGTAATTGGTGCTATCAAAGTTACTGGTGATAACATTGAAGAAGGTGATGTGGTAAGTAAAATGTTGAAAACCTTTCTACCTGCTTATGCCATTAGAGTTTCTTCTATACAAGAATTGAGGACATTTGATACTATTTTTGTTGATGGATTGATTGGTAAGATCACTGCTTTTGAATTAAGTAACTATGATAAAAATATGCCTAAAGTTGAAGTATCCTTTAGGGCATCTTTGTAATTAGCATAAAAGAAGAAGGGAAAATAGATAAGTCATGAATCTTTCAGCATGACAGGCTAATCCTGGGAACTTGAATCTATCTTGGATGAAGAGAATAAGCAAGAAGAACTTGAAGCATTACTTGCAAGAAGACTACCAAGAGGTACTGGTAAGTATAAAGGAAAGTTACCTTTGAAATGTTTTTCATGTAACAAGATAGGAAATATTGCTTCCAGGTGTCCTAATTGTGAACAAAAAGACAAAATCAAAAGATTCAAGTGAAAAGGGAAAGAAGCAATGCTATGTTTCAGTTGATGAAGGTGTAATCGATGAAGAATCTGATGACAATGATGAAGAAGTGATAGTGTTTGTTGCAGTCAAAGAAGAAACTTTTGAAGATGAGAAGGCATTAGGCTCATGCATGTAACATGGTAATCTATGGGTCATTGATCATGGGTGCTCACATCTCATGACCGGTGAAAAAAGTAAGTTCATGAACCTAGATGAATTTGATGGTGGTGTGGTCAGGTTTGGAAACAATACACCCTGCATGGTAAGAGGTAAAGGTTCAATCTCTTTGAATGGTAAAAGAAATTTTTATGATGTATATTGGGTTGAAGGTCTTACATATAACTTGTTGAGTGTTGGTCAATTGAATAACAAAGGTTATCTTTTAGAGTTCAAATGAGGTATGTGCAAGGTATTTGGAAGCTCGGGAGATCTGATTTCCACTGGAAAACAAACTAAAGGTAACTTATTCCATTTGAATACTAATATTAATAGTTGTTTGGTTGCTAAGGTTGAAGATAGTTAGTTGTGGCATAGAAGGTTATGTCATGTGAATTTTGATAATTTGATTAAGGTTAGTAAGTCAAATGTTGTTAGGGGATTGCCACAACTTGTAAAACTAGACAGTGTAATGTGCAAGGAATATCAATTGGGTAAGATGACTTGGTCTACTTTCAGTAGTAAGTATTTTTCATCTGAAAATATATTGGATTTAGTACATAATAATCTTTGTGGTCCTATGAGGAAAAAAAGTTATCACGGTGACAAGTATTTCATATTGTTTATTTATGAATATTCAAAATTTATGTGGGTGACATTCTTGAAGGATAAATCTGAATCTTTCTATAAGTTCAAAGTATTCAGGTCACTTGTTGAGAATTAAATAGGTAAGAGCTTGAAGTGTTTAAGATCAGAAAAAGGAGGAGAGTTCACTTCATGAAATTTCATTGAGTACTGTGAAGAAAATCAAACCAAGAGATAGATGTCAGCACCAAAGACTCCTCAACAAAATGGAATTGCAAAAAGGAGGAACATAACTATAGTTGATGTTTCCAGGATAATGATGATTCAAGGTGATGTACCTAATTCAAATTGGAGAGAATCCATTAGCACTATAGTCTACACAATGAATTGGTACAAGTGAGGAAAGGAGCTGGTAAGACACCTTATGAATCATGGTATGGCCATACACCTAGTTTTAATTATTTCAAAGTTTCTAGTAGTAGATGCTATATTAAGAGAGTTGATTTCACTGGAAAATTTGATCCTAAGAGTGATCAAGGTATTTTCTTGGGATACTCTACTAAAAGAAAGGCCTACAAGTGTTTCAACAAAAGGAAAAATAAGATGACTAAAAGTACAAATGTGAAGGTGGATGAATATCTTGAAAAATATGTTGAATCCAACATGAAAAAATCAAAGAATGTCCAGGAGATTGTGTATGTGCAACTTGAAGTGTAAGATACAACTGAAAAAAATGATGAGAAAGAAGTGGTTCAACTAGGAGAAGAATATCCTAGACCTGAACCGGTTATTCCAAGGTATGTAAAGTTGAATCATTCTACTAATCAAATCCTAGGTGATATAGATGCAGGTGTGCAAACAAGGAAAATCAGGGAAAGTACATGTCTAATTTCAAAGTTTGAGCCTAAGATAGTGAATGAAGATTTGAAGAATGATGATTGGATAAAATCCATGGAAGAGGGACTTGATCAGATTGAAAAGAATGACACATGGACACTTGTTCCTAGACCAGTAAACAAGAATGTGATTGGTACAAATTGGGTTTTCAGGAACAAACCAAATGAAGATAGAGAAGTGGTTTGTAATAAGGCAAGACTTGTGTGTAAGGTTTATGCACAAGAGGAAGGACTTTACTATGGAGAGACATTTTCTCATGTGGCAAGACTTGAAGGGTTAATAATTTTACTTGCCTATGCTACCTATAATAAGTTTAAAGTTTTTCAAATGGATGTCAAATCTGATTTTCTAAATGGGATTCTTGAAAGAGGTTTACAAAGAGAAACCAGATGGATTTTCTTTGAGTGAGAACAAGGACATGGTGTGAAAGTTGCAAAAGGAACTGTATGGACTGAAACAAGCACCTAGAGCATGATTTCACAACTAAATGATGGTATCTATATAAATCAATCGAAGTACATAACGAAAGTACTGAAGAACTTTGGAATGGAAGATTCCAAGCCAGTTGGAACCTGCATGGTGACAAGCTGCAAGCTATCTAAGGATGATGAGTCAAGTGCAATGGATGAAACTCTATATAAATCCATGATTATTAAGTTGCATTATGTTGTTCATAGTAGACCAGACATTGCATAAGTAGTTGGAATATTGGCCACATTTCAAGCTAATCCTAGGAAATATCACATGGTAGCAGTGAAGAGGATATTTAGGTACTTGAAAGGGACACAAGACTATGGTCTTTGGTATGCTCACGAAGTTGATTTCTCTTTGAGTATTTTTACTAATACAGAATGGACAGGAAACATTGATGATAGGAAGAGTACAAGTGGAGGAGCATTCTTCCTAGGAGGAAGACTTGTTTCATGGATAAACAAGAAGAAAAATTGCATCTCCCAATCTATTGCAGAAGCTGAGTATGTAGGAGTAGCTATCAATTATACATAAATTGCATGGATGAAGAAGATCCTAAAAGGTATAAAAGAGAAGGTAACTGAACCTGTGACTATCTACTGTGATAATACAAGTGCAATCAATATTTCAAAGAATCCAGTAATGTATTCCAAGACTAAATATATTGCAATTAAGTATCATTTCTTAAGAGATAAAGTACAGGAAAAGGTATTCAAGTTGGAATATTTACCAACTGAGGAGTGGCTAGTAGATATATTCACTAAACCATTACCTAAAGACACTTTTGAGTATCTAAGAGGTAAGTTAGGGGTTATCTCCCCTACCTGAATGAAACTAAGATATTATTGTAAGAATCATCAATCTAGTGGACTCATTGCTTATCTTTCTCTATTAGATTAATGTTAAAGGGAAATACTCCTTAGGGGAGAAATCAAAGGCAAAGGAAGATGTTGCAGTAGTAGGTGATCTATATGGAACCTTTGCAATTATTGTCAAAGGGAGAAAATAAATAGATATGGGCATTGGGGAGAAGATCAGAAGAAGACTTTGAAGGAGAAGAACCAGATGAAGACATAGGAGGAGAAGACCATGAAGATCAAGACAAGAATTTTGGTGCATCAGCTAAGGGGGATCAATTGTTATCATATTAATGTGGTGTTTCTATCAGTGCCAAAGAGGGAGATTGTTGGCATAATTGATGCAAAGCTTGATCCAGTGATAATTGATACAGGTGTGATAATAGGAAGATCATTTATTGCATTTTTATTGATGTCAACTTGGTGTTGTATTTGTTGACAATATTCCTGATGTGTTGCTAAGTATTTGTGTAGATGAATTATGTTTTGCCATAGGAATTGGAGTGTGCAATCGTTGTTGGAGACTCAAGGATGTCTCTTAATGCATTATGCATGATCGTGTATGCTGGAAACAAAAATGGAGAAAGTTATGGTTGATTGAAGGTGTATCATCTTAAAATGGAAGCACTTCCATGTTAAGAACGTTTAGTCCTCCTTAGGGGATTTTTTTACCTCCATCATATCATCCTCCCATTTCTGCATCATCCCCTACTTCTGTGCCTGACTAGGACCCTGATTGGGCCTCTCCGGGCACCTTCTACCCCACCTAGCATGTTTTCCAGGGGTTCTGACCCCCTAGGTCAAGGTCAACCTTGACCTTGACCTAGTTTAGGGTTGACCTCAACCTTGACCTAAGTTAGGGTCAACCTTGACCCTGACCAGGGTCCCCCTTTTGAATCAGGAAGCCTGTCGGCTGCCGGGGGTCATCCAAAATTCAATTTTTTCGCTTTTGGGTCGGCTGTTTCGGGTTCCAAAGCGGTGATTCCTAAATTATATTTAATATAGTCCTCTCATTATGGTAAATGATTTAATGTAAATTTAATTATCCTATGTCGGCCTCCTTAGAATATTGTGCCCTAGTTTCATATAAAAGGGAGCCTACTCCTCTCATTTTCTCTAACTATTATCAAGTAACAAGCGCTAAGGAAACTAAGCATTTTAAGAATCCATTATTCCACATGTTTCCAAGCTTTCAAGGTGTTCAAGTATTCATCTCAAGCATTCAAGTTCTCCATTGAAGTTCAAGGATTCAAGCTTCCAAGCCTTTGAAGGGATTAGGTTGAAACATTCAAGATTCATCATTCAAACCCTAGATCTAGCCATCATCGTGGTGTGATATTCCTTCAAGATCCTTTGTGCATCCTCAAGACTCTTTCATCATCTCTTCAAGGTTGATTTCAAGCATAAAATCATGGAGGTTTATGTTTTCTAAAGTCCAAGCTTTCATATTTACATACTTGCATACATTGTAATTATAATTGCATACCCATTGAATATCATAGCTTCATTCTTAGATTCAATTCTACTACTTGCTAGCATTTTATACTTTATTGATTTCAAGGTTAATTCCTAAATCAGGGTTTGAATAAGGCAAACCCTTCCCCCCCAACAAACAAACCTCTTTTTCTTGTAGGTACAGGTTCAGGACTGCAAATTTGGACTCAGATCTGGATACCCTTTTCGGCTTTCTTCCGGACTCCGCGAATAGATTCTCTATCATACCTGTGCAGGTCGAGGTCAAAATTATTGGGTTAGGGTTGAAATTTGTGGGTCAAGGTCGACCTTTTTCATAAGAAAGAATCAGATCAGAAAAAGATTTCTAGGTTTTGTTCATCTTTGCATTCTGGTTTCGGATCATACTTCAGTTTTGCCAGAAATAGAGTACAGACCTCAGAAAATAACATTCTTTGATCTGCAATTATTTAACGTTGGTTCTTCTTCCTATCCTTTTTAGTCATTGTAATAAATCATATTTACTTGATAATTAACAAAATTTTAAGATCTCCCTCTTTGTTCTCTTTTCCGAATGGTTGATTCATTTGTGCATTAATCCCTCTTTTGGGTTGATCAACTTGGATCTTTCATTTGTGCATTTGGGGATACAGGTGGAACATCTTATCTTCCTCATAATCACATTTCAATAAAATTACAATTTAAATGTAAAGGTTTAGGAAATACACAATCAAACCCTAAATAAACAATCTCTTTCCTCCCCCTTCTTTTTTCCTTCCTTTACATTTTGGTGAACACACGATAGACAACTCCTTCTTTTTGGTGTTAGATTTACATCTTAGATTACAATTTGCATACAAAAAAAATAAAAATAAATAAATAAATAAAAATTTAAATACTCATAAAATACAAAAACACTTCTTGCATTTTCATTATGAAGTTCTTTTGGTGTGTGGCTATTTTTCTCATTATACTTCTTTTAGCATCTCTTTATAGTACCTATGATGTCTATGAGAGTATCATCCATTTGATCATGTTTGTTAATCTTCATGTTTCACTTGCTTATGCTATTTAATATTGACCAATACTAGTCTCCCTACATTCAAAACTTTAATTAAGGATTCGTGTAGTAGACTTATTACTCTTTTGGATTATGTGAAGAATTTGGTAGATGATACACCATTGCCTAATCTTCCTCCTAACATTCCTAATCCAATCATTCCTAATACTCCTACTCCTATTCTTCCACCTTCCATCCCTAGTTCTTCTCATAATTTTGTTAAGGCTCAAACTATGGTACAAGATGAGGATGTGCAAGAATTTTGTAGATTTACCTTCTCCTTCTTATCCCGTCCATGATGATATTAAGAGAAAATCCCAAGAAAATTTTCCTAAAACCATCATTCCACCTTACACAACATTTTCTCATGAAAACAATAATCAATCACCTCCTATAGAAGCTTTGCAAGATAGGTATACTATTGGATACACTATGGTTGATAAACACGGTTATAAGGGTTTAGGGTTTGGTGTTAATGAACATGGCATTAAAAACCTGATTCATGTGTCTCCTAAACAAGATATGCATGGTATAGGATTCCAGCCTTCTCAATTTGAGGTAGCTGATCTTAACTATCGTCCTCCTCTTCATATTCTTCTTCCAACACCTACCTTAGACCACCCTGATACTCCTCAAGATGTGGCTAAAAAGGTGTATGTCGGGTTAATGAATTCCAAGAAAGAAATCTTCAAACCCATTCCGAGAAATGCTCTCTCTAAACATAAATGTCCTTTTCATTATAATAATAAACATTTACTTGTTGATTGTGTGCATTTCAAGCTATATGTTAGAGAAAGAGCTACTTTGGGAATTATATCTCATTCTCGTGCGGTATTACAATTTCTTCATAATTTTGATATAGGGCATTCCCCTCGTTCTTCTACAATTTAGATTGCATTTTTCCTCTTGTCTATTCACTGGGGGGCAAGAGGTATCTTATTCCAGTCTTCTAGGATCCATTTTACTCTTAGCATATCTTTTGTGTTGAGTTTAATTGGTTATTATTTCTATATTCTATCCCTATAAAACATCAATGATATCTTTTCTAAAACATTTATTTTGTAACGATATCTCTTTGCTATGAAATCTCTTGATATAAATTGATATATCCCTTGCCTTCACACCTGGGGGGCAAGGTATGTTCTTTCTTCCTCTATCCAAGGAGCTACTTTCCTTAGCTTAGTGGCGTGTGTTTATCTTACAACATTATTTCTTTATAAAGATTTGTGTTTTGACTATTGATACCCTCTTATATGAGAGGTGATTGTCCTAGGTCATCACCTCTT